>CM065692.1:582689-625224 GCA_017654935.2 Phymorhynchus buccinoides
TGTAACACAAAATGTTTCCCTTCATAACGTTTTCTACAGTATTTTGTGGATTGCACTAGTCAAAAATATAAATGGATATATATTTATATGGTTGGTTACAGCCACCAGCCCTCGAGAGTGAACAGACCTGTCACCTGCCAAGAGAGATACGGCTCCAAAGTAGTAGCTAGTAGTAGTAGTGTTTATTACTAGAAAGCTGGAAAGTTGCGGCATCTTGGAGCTAGACGGAAGGAGACAGCAAGGGACTGCTGATGTGATGTGTATATCTTGGAGCTAGACGGAAGGAGACAGCAAGGGACTGCTGGTGTGATGTGTATATCTTGGAGCTAGACGGAAGGAGACAGCAAGGGACTGCTGATGTGATGTGTATATCTTGGAGCTAGACGGAAGGAGACAGCAAGGGACTGCTGGTGTGATGTGTATATCTTGGAGCTAGACGGAAGAAGACAGCAAGGGACTGCTGGTGTGATGTGTATATCTTGGAGCTAGACGGAAGGAGACAGCAAGGGACTGCTGGTGTGATGTGTATATCTTGGAGCTAGACGGAAGGAGACAGCAAGGGACTGCTGATGTGATGTGTATATCTTGGAGCTAGACGGAAGGAGACAGCAAGGGACTGCTGGTGTGATGTGTATATCTTGGAGCTAGACGGAAGGAGACAGCAAGGGACTGCTGATGTGATGTGTATATCTTGGAGCTAGACGGAAGGAGACAGCAAGGGACTGCTGGTGTGATGTGTATATCTTGGAGCTAGACGGAAGGAGACAGCAAGGGACTGCTGATGTGATGTGTATATCTTGGAGCTAGACGGAAGGAGACAGCAAGGGACTGCTGGTGTGATGTGTATATCTTGGAGCTAGACGGAAGGAGACAGCAAGGGACTGCTGGTGTGATGTGTATATCTTGGAGCTAGACGGAAGGAGACAGCAAGGGACTGCTGGTGTGATGTGTATATCTTGGAGCTAGACGGAAGGAGACAGCAAGGGACTGCTGGTGTGATGTGTATATCTTGGAGCTAGACGGAAGGAGACAGCAAGGGACTGCTGATGTGATGTGTATATCTTGGAGCTAGACGGAAGGAGACAGCAAGGGACTGCTGATGTGATGTGTATATCTTGGAGCTAGACGGAAGGAGACAGCAAGGGACTGCTGGTGTGATGTGTATATCTTGGAGCTAGACGGAAGAGACAGCAAGGGGACTGCTGGTGTGATGTGTATATCTTGGAGCTAGACGGAAGGAGACAGCAAGGGACTGCTGGTGTGTATGTCTTCTGTGTATCCAGTGTCTTGTGTGTATCGTCTTGTGTCTGTGTCTGTATTTGTTGTACATAGTAGTTGGGGCTTAGGATTAGGATTAGGATTTAGGGACTCAAAACATAGCCGTAAGGCTTTCCTGTCCCATCTTTTATTTAATTTAGTTGTTTGTCTCGGTCTGTCGCACACTCAGTTTTTATTAATATTATTCATCGTAATCATACATAACTGCCTTATAGTCATTCCATTTGTCGAGAAGGTTTTTAAAAATGTTAGTATTCTGTGCTCTTTTCATGTTAGGTGGTAATTTATTCCATACAGGTGCAACTCTGTTAGTAAAATAAAATTTTCTATTATTAGTCCTGCAATGTTGAATAAATATTTTGTCGGTACTGTTCCTTGTTTTGTCAAAATCTGATATTGTGAATAAGTCATGTACATTTAGGTCATCTACACTATTAAATATTTTATAAGTTTGAATTAGGTCACCCCTAATTCTCCTTGCCTTTAATGTAGGTAAATTTAGTTCTTTCAACCTGTCTGAATAAGAAACATTATGAAGACCTTGTACTAACTTAGTTGCTCGTCTCTGTACTTTTTCTATCAAAGCTGACTGTCTCTTTAAACCTGGATACCAAATACAATTTCCATATTCTAAATGAGGTCTTACTAAACCTTTGTACAAGCATAAAAAAAGTGTCCTTGTCCAAGAAAGAAAACGTTTGTTTAATTACACCAATTTTCTGATTAACTTTACTTACAGCACTGTGAATGTGTTCATCAAATTTCAGTTTATCATCAAATATTACTCCCAAGTCCTTTTCCTCAGAGCATTTCATAATGACGTTTTCTACACCATTGTTATGCATTTTGTAGTCTGTGCGTGGATTACTTTTTCCCAAATGCATGATTTTACATTTTGAAGCATTAAAAAACAGACACCATGTTTCTGACCACCTAACCAATGAATCTAAGTCTTTTTGTAATACATCTTGATTTTTCGTTATATTATACATTTTACAATAGCTTTTTATTTCTTCAGGTAAGTCATTTATAAAAATTGTAAAAAGAACTGGACCAAGAATGCTCCCTTGAGGTATTCCACTTAACACATTTGTTTTTTGAGAGTATGCATTTCCCACCCTTACAGTTTGTTGTCTTTCTTTTAAAAAAATCTTCAATCCATGCTAAAACTTTACCTGTTATTCCGTAATATTGTAATTTAATAATTAATCTTTTATGCGGTACAGTATCAAATGCTTTTTTGAAATCCAAGTAAATTACATCAATATTTTCACCTTTATCTAATAGTTTTGTAAAGTCTTCCATCACTTGCAGTAGTTGTGTAACACAAGATCTATGCTTTCTAAAACCATGCTGGCACCCTGTAAAAAGATTATTAATTAACATATGATCAACAATTACTTCTCGAATTATAGACTCAAAAACCTTACTAGTAACAGATGTCAAGCTTACAGGCCGATAATTTCCTGGATCACTTTTTGTTCCCTTTTTAAGTAAAGCAATAACATTTGCCACTTTCCAATCACTAGGGACAGTTTCATTATCCATTGATTTATTAAAAAGAATACTTAGGGGTACAGATAACTCTTTACTTAATTCTTTTAATATTCTAGGCGGTATGTTATCTGGTCCCTGGGCCTTATTTACATCCAGTTCTTTTAATTTGATTTCAACAGCTTTTGGTGTAACCAAAATTTCAGTTAAAGTTTTACCTTCTTAGGGTGTTAGTGTGGCCACACACCACAGTTAGGGTTAGTGTGGGGCTGGGAAAGTGTGCTGTGACGGCAGTCAAGGAACCTGGCTGCTCCTACTGCTGTCTGGAGCCCTCCTGCACTGATACTGCAAGTAGGTCTATGCGTTGGTCGTGTGACTCCATGTGTTGTGTGTTGGTGATAACAACAGAGCCGAAGTGTGGGACAAGGCCTGAAAGAACCTGCCATTCTGACAAGTGTCTATAGTGCTTAACTTAGTGTGTTATTCTGTTGATATACATTTAAGGCCTAAAGAGCTTGGTCAGTCCATCGCAATAAAACACTTCAAAACTATGCCCATAGGAAAAATATATTGTCGACTGCTGATCCGAAGAAGGAACACTGACCTTGGTAGTGGTGGTAGGATGGATCAAATGGGAGAAGAAAACAGTTAAGCTTTCGAGCTTGGCTCTTTGTCGAAACTGAAGGTTGAGAGGGCTGCGCTGAGAGGTGTCTTGTTGTCAATAACAGTTTTTTTTTTCAAACCAAAAAAAAATTTTTTTTTTGTCCAGTTTTTTTTTCAGTTGAAGGGGAGAGGGTGAATAGTTTTCACGGTGAAGTTTTGAGGAAATTGCAGAGTAAAAGGGTGGGGAGATACAGTGAGCGTTTGGGTAGTATAGAGATTGCAGTGATAAATGAGCTGTTGTTGTTGTGAGTGGATTTTTTTGGGGGGGGTAAAGACACTCCCAACAACAACAGCTCATTCCTCGTCTGTGTCCTGTTCAGCTTACACTCTCATTTTATATTGACACTTTCAAAAATACTTTCACTGAATTCCTCTGGTAATGTTGATCATGAATATGACAGTTATAGGGGTCAATACCTCGCTGTTTTGAAACTATGTCATTATATTCTGAGGCCTGGTTGGCTTTCACTCTACAATTGACTCCTTCAAAATGTTTTCACTGCATTCCCCTGGTAATGCTGATAATGGATTTGTATTGCTAAAGAAATCAAGAACCAGCACTTTTCAAGCTATGGCCACCAATTTCAGAACCCTGTTTGGCTTTCACTCTCACTTCACTATTGGCCCATTCAAATGTTTTACTGCTGCTTTTCTTTGCTGTGGTTGCAATGGTGTGCAGTTAACAGTTTTCATGCTACAGACACATGTTTTCGGACAAACATACGCACATGCACACAGTGAATTTGTTCATAAAGGTATAGATAAGATGACAAGGGAGGTGGGGTAAGGGTAGGAGTTAGAGGTGTCATTTCAACAGCTGGGCTTAATTATGGCTATAGTCTTGTTGGTGTCCAGAGACATATGTCCCTATGCTGACATCTTTTCCCTACCCTCACCCGATCCCTTCCTCCTCACAGTAGCTTTTCTCAGCCCCTTTCAGTTCATGCCTTTTGTTAACACTCATCACCAGCATAAACCAGTTTAAAGTGTTTTATCCATCAGGCTTACATTGTTTTATGGTGGTATGTCACTTGTAAGGTCTTTTCCTATCCCTCACCACAATCAATTATAAGAATACGTGCCTCTGTTAAAAGAAATAACTTGAAAGCAAATAGCTCTCTGTGCAAAACTGAAAGAAGCTATAATTAGGGGAATTCGTGTACTGTGATCCTGTGTAATCTTCTTCACTGTCTGAGGGGTTGGTAACTTTGTATTGGCTTACAAATGGAGAAGAGTGCTATGTTTTCAATACATTCATCATTTTTATAACACAAATATGCCTCCTAAAAAGAAAGTCAAAGCAAGTTAAAAAAAATCCATTGATGTGTGTATTAGAAATGTTGATCAAAGTAAATCAAAGAGTCTTGGAGCTAAAAAGATAATGATAATCCAGGTGAGTGCATGTACTATGCTATGCATTATTTGTATGCTTATAATTGTGAGAGAGGAAGACAGAAAGGGGAGAGAGGAAGGGGAGGAAGTGTGTGTGTGGGGTGTGGTCTGGTGTGGAGTATTAAAAAATTGTCACATTTCCATTTTTTAGTAGATATACTTTTTAGGGACCTAATTGTTTTTAGCCTGGTACTGAATGGTGCAGCTTATTTCAGGAATGTTTTTTTCTTCTTCTGTTCTCACATAGTAAGAACAGAAACGGACAACAAAAGTTATAGGCTAAGCAAGCATTCTGCTGTTAAAAAATCCACATGTGCACACATTTGCGTATGCATGTGTGTATTTGTGCTCTTGTGAGTGTTTATAAAATATATGTATAGTTATAAAATAAATTCAAACACTCTGTAGGTATGATTAAATCACGCACAAAAAAAGACCTATGTATATCTATGCGTAAGCATGTCTGCTGTAAGTGGTAGTTTGGTCAGGTTTTCCCATCCTCCTTCTTGTTCAGGTTGCCCCCCCCCCCCCTTGCCCCCATGCAAAAATCTTCCGACGCCATTGCACACACACAGGTTCCGTTATCTGCAGTTGAAGCTTTCGTCGCAGGTACATGGCTAATTAGCATTGATGACCCCTGATGCTTGACGTCATTACAGTATGCAGGGCGCAGGCACACACACACACACACACACGCAGGCGCCCACACATTTACACAAGCTTTATTATGTTGTAATGTCACACATGCCCCGTTTTCTCATGTCTTTAGGCGATGATGACGCTTCCAGGTTTCAAGGGGCCTATCTAGTCCTACACGCAATATGAGATCTAGTCTACATCAAAAGCCATTCAGATCTAGCCATGCTTGGATCACAAAAGTGTGAACAGCGCGCTGTGTCATGGTAAACAGGCAACATAAAGTTCCAGAAACTGGGAGGAATGGGGGAATTGCTTTGAGTCTATGACCACAAATTTCCAAGTGGGATTAAAATCTTAGAGCTACCCTCTACACACACACATACACACGCACACACACACGCCCGCACACACACACACACACACACGCACGCACGCACGCACGCACACGCACACGCACACGCACACACACACACATTTTTGCTGTCCGTCAAATGGATCTATACCTCCCAGGCAGAGGTCAACAATCGTTTCAACTCCCATCTCGAGCCGTGCTCAAAAGGTCACGAAATTTGTACAATGGCGTGAAAGACAAGACGGTTCTCGGCTACAGAATAACATAACATCGGTTAAGCGAAAGTGGCGTCTAAAACATTTCGCTAAAGTGTTGCAATGGATAAAGCTGGCGACAGACTATGCGACTGCTTCATATGACTCGATCAGGTCGTGACGTAGATCAAATTTTGTTTCCCGCACAGAAGAGGTCACAAGCCATCTGACTCGATCAGACTCGATCAGTGAAATTTAGAACCCGCCCTATTCGGCCCTGTCACCTGACTGGGCCCGACTGAGTCAGACTGATCGAGTTAGATGGTATGCAAATGAGGTGAAACGTCACGACCTGATCGAGTCACATGAGGCAGTCACATAGTCTGTCGCCGGCTTAAGCGAAAGTCAAAATTCATCTCCCCTCAGTGGCACTTTCGCTTATCCGTCGTCGACTGTATTAATGAAGGAAAGTGTAGCTTACATATCCTCAAGGTGCCGAAGATGGATCTGGACTATCACCTTATGCTGAGTCCTACTATGCCTAATGAGGATTTCAGGAATCCGAAAGCATATTTACGGCAGGAGTGGAAATGGTTCAAACGTCAAACGTTAAACAATAGCAGCCAGAAAGGAACTTTTCGTGCCGTCACTTTCAGACTTTAATTGTCAAGTTATCTTCCTAACATTTTCCTACCATAATTATGCATGCCGTGCCACAACCGTAACGATAACTTTTTTTTTTAAATATTGAGATTTAAATGTCAATCTACACGGAAAGAACCGAGAAACTGAGCGGGGGGGTGTAAATCTACATCTTTGCCGATAAATCGATGTACAGTCCCATGCTCTTGCTGACGATATCGATAAACGCCCATGCAGACAAAACTAATAATAAATTTCAGAATATTATCACTGACTCTCAATATTCAGTGATGAATCCTCTGCTCTTCCTGCACGCCACAAGACGCCTCTGAATGTATTCAGGGGCGAATTGTTCCCAAACATCAAACAATTCGAAAGAGGAAAGGGGATTTATCTCACGAGAGATATATTTCACGTAACACCGGTTTTCCGCGCCCATGCTGCGTTCGTCATGACCAGGTCATGCCTCCTCTGCCCCATGTCCCAGATGGAACACCCCCATTAATATGGCAAGGAGGTGCGACTACGGAGTTCACTCTCACGTTAGGGACGCACTTCTAAGTCATCCTAAGTGAAAGATCTTCGTAGTTCGCTGAGCTGATTTTCTACCCAACACATTGTAGATATTTCCTTACATAGTCATCGCTTGTCTTTAGTAAATTATTTTGCAATGATAAAAGAACTCTAGGCCCACAGGACGGAAGTTCAGTTTAACGTCGCGTATCGGCTTTCGCCATGTACGACGGGCTGAACAAACCAACCACAGTATAAACAAACATTTATGTTCCTGAATCACTGTCTTAGCCAAAAGGCCGAGAAGCGATCAGTATAACATAATTGGCCCACACAGTTGTCCTCCCATAGTGTTTAACTATTTTAGGCCTGTTTGATCATTTGATTTTAGTGATTTTGTTTGTTCATTTCTCACAAGATTGGTTTATGGATCAACGTGATGGTACATGCTCAGAAGGGTTTAAGAAACCAGTCTACTGTAAATATGTGACGCGAAAAATGGCCGTGGTCATGTCTTCCTGCTGCTCAGGTCATGTCACAGTTGTGGGCAACCTTACCAGAATCTCGAGCTTCGTTTTCCTGGCTTTTAAGAGAAAGATAGTGCCTGTTCCACCAGGTAATGTGGTTGTGGTCAGTTTTAAAGAAACAACGGTGCGTGTCATAGTGGTGGATGTCGGTCTGTTTCGCCATTCCATAAGGTATCTGGGTGGTCGATTCAAAGAATCCAAACAGCTTGTTTGGAAGAGGATGAGGATGGATTTCTCCTCTGATTTCATGCATGTCTTTCTGGCCACAAAAATGCTTATCACCTTAACTGGAGGGTCCTGTATTGAAACTAAGACAACCTGCTTTCAACTGTTCTTTTCTTTCTTTCCTACGGATAAAACCCCACAAAGGTTACCTGGTGGTGTGTGGAACTGTTCAGTTGATCACTATGCTGCCTTCCATCACCACGTGGCCTGTAACCTCCAGACAGAGTGTGAAGATGGACGGGATGAAACAGAACACTGTCCTTTTAGTAGTCCCCAGTGCCAGGGACTTGTGGCATTGTGTAACAGTTGTTACAAATTTGTCAGTAACGTGGTTGAAATGTATGGCAACATGTCAAACGTGATAGAAATGGGAACACAGCATTGTGCTTCACTGGGAGGCAGATTTAGTTTCCCAAAGTGCAAAAATGATTGGTTTGTTCCGCTTAAACGTCTGACACACATGCATGTGTTAAGGCTGAAAAAACATTGGGTTAGTTTTTACAGCAATGATCTATCCTTACCCAGTATGTACAAACATGAGCTTTTGGATGCGCGCTCTGTTCTGTATCATATGTTTCTCATCAGTGACAAAGATCTGGCATTTGATTATACCATTACACACTATGGGGTGAAGAAATGTTATTCCACTGGTAACTTTCGAACTCGATCAGGCCTGCTTGCTAATGATGACTGCAGTGGAGATGACAAGCTTTTTCATGGCATAGTTTGTGAATTGGGGTCAAATCAGACCAAGAATAATTCGTATCAGTCAGAGACTGTATCCTTGACTAACACACACATGTTAAGTGACAAACAAGGATCTGTGATCAAGTGCTTAAACGGTCACTACACCCACTCATTTATAGTATGTGGTTCTAATATGTATAAGGTTTGTGGTCAACAGTCTTTACACTGTAGGTTTTCTGATGATTTAAGCTTACTACACAAGAACAACACTTACTTAGAGAAGCATCACGTCAACATGTCACCCCAATTTATGTGTGGTGATGGGAGAATATCACTTTCGTTTACGTTAGTATGTGATTTTATAGCCGACTGTTTTGACAAAACTGATGAGTCTGTTTGCCAGTACCCTCTTTGTGCAAACTCCTTCACTTGCGCAAATGGTCAATGTTTATTTTACCACAACATGTGCGATCAAACACCTCATTGTCACGATCACTCAGACGAGACAAAATGCGATACATTTTTACGAGTAATGATTGAATACAAGTTCCTACCATCCCCCAGTACCGTTCATTTTGATGGAATCAGACAATTCACTTCAGTTCCAATGAATTCCACAGAGCCTTGTCCTGACAGTCACTACCGTTGTCCTGGTGACTCCAACGACTGCCTGCCTGTCTACACACGGTGTAATGGGATGTACGACTGCACTGACCACCAGGATGAAGAAGGATGTAAGGACCTGGTATGTCCCGGGTTTTTCAAATGCAGATCATCCACAATCTGTGTTCACAGTGACCAGCTGTGTGACGGCTGGCCTCACTGTCCTTTGAACGATGATGAGCTGGCATGTCATGTCACCTGTCCTGCTAACTGTCATTGTTATGGCCTGGCGTTTGTTTGTCCACAGCCTTTCTCTGCTGTGTTTTCCCCTGAGCTGCGTTACCTGGATGCAACGGGTTCTGGCATGACTCTGGCAGAGATAGACAAACACGCCTGGATTTTCCACCTGATTCTTGCCAGGTGTTCTCTCATCCACCTGCCTCTAGTACAGGCGGTGAACTTGAGAAGTCTTGATCTCAATAATAACAAATTAACGCACGTCAACATAACGTCTTTTCTTAGCTTGAAAAATCTCCAGATATTGTCCCTATCTTATAATCCCCTGATTGTGCTCTATTCTGATTTCACTTCTGACATCCAACAGAAAACATTGGCGACATTGGATCTGTCGCACACATCCTTGACAGTGTTAGAAACCGCAGTTTTCTCACAATTACCTGGACTACAACGCCTTAGCCTAAATTTTACCTCCCTTCATACCATCAGTCCGAAAGGGTTTCAATTCACACAGCAGTTGCATGAACTGTACATGGAAGGTAGTCCAATCAAAGACTTTCCCCAAGATATCTTCAAATATTTATCACACCTACGAGTCATTGTGACACAAAATTTCAAGCTGTGTTGTGATGAAATACTCCCCCTTAATTTTGACCAGTCCTCATGCTATTCTCCCCGAAATGAAATTTCCTCTTGCAAGGACTTACTGCAGTCATGGACATACCGTGGGTTTCTGTGGCTGATCACTTGCCTGTCTCTAATGGGCAATACCTTTTGTTTCTGTGCGCGACTCTTTGCAAAAAGTATGACTTCTTCAAGTGGTTTTAGTGTATTTGTTCTCAACCTCACTGGGGCTGATTTTCTGATGGGGATGTACATGGCCGTCATCGGAGCAGCTGATGAAGTCTTCCGTGGCACATATCTCCACAATGAGGAATCCTGGAGAAGCAGTGACACCTGTAAGATGGCTGGGTTTCTGTCCTTATTGTCCAGTGAAGTATCGGCTTTGATCATCTGGTTGATCACACTGGACCGTTTCATTGTCCTCCATTTCCCGTTCAGCACCTTTCGATTTCAGAGAACTTCATCAACAGGGGCATCTCTGTTAGCCTGGACTATTGGCTGTATGTTAGCCCTTGTGCCTTTACTTCCACTTTCATCTCACTGGGAATTCTACGGCCAGACTGGTATTTGTATACCGCTGCCGGTTACAAGACACGAATTTAAAGGGAAACTGTATTCTTTCGGTGTATTTATTGTCTTCAACTTTATCCTGTTCACATTCGTTGCAGTTGGCCAGGCTTTCATCTACTGGTCCATACAGAGCAACGCACTGAAAGCCAACACGACGAAATCATCGAGAGACATGACTATAGCTCGGCGGTTGATCACGGTTGCTGTAACTGATTTCATGTGCTGGTTCCCCATTGGACTGTGTGGGATGTTAGCCTCGACGGGAACTGCCATCTCCGGAGAAGTCAACGTGGCACTAGCCATTTTTGTGCTGCCCATGAACTCTGCAGTCAACCCTTTCATGTACACCTTCAACACCCTGACAGAGAAACGGAGAAAGTCCAACGAAGCAAAACTATCAAAATGGTTAGAATCCCACACTGACTTGCTCAAACAATACTAGTAGACCGAACAATAACTGCAACTACTTTGAAATAGACACAACGGCACATTAAATAAACAGTTGACAGTAGGATGGACTGAAGGTTTATATAAAAAAGGTAGTCGTAAAAAAATACATTAGACCTATTTTAAGAAAAAAGCATTAGGCCTAAAGAAAGCGTTGCAGTACAGCTGAAAATTTGCCAAGAAATGAGTGTTTTTTTGTTTTCTTTTTCTTTTTCTTATGAATAAGGCCTATTTTAAGGTAGTTTTTTTTATATTGCAAGTTATTTACTGGCCTGCTGGGTACATTTTGATCAAAGAGAATGGGTCTGCTTAAGAATAGCTTTGAATAAGAAAAAAGATTCAAATGCATAACTATTTTTAAAAAATCAAAGAAAAATAAATTTTCGTCTGCAATGTAATTGAAGTTTACTTTCAACAGCAACGTGTAATCAGGTCTGTGTTCCTAAGAGATTATTTGCATTATCATTAAATTAACATGTCCGGCTTTAATTGAAGCGCGCTTGTATGCTCACCTGAGGTAAACACTTTTGCAAATCTCCGTTTGTACCACTTAATACCATCACTTAAGTTGTTATTGATCAAACGTTATCATAAGCCTAGTGTTCGTGCTGAATTCCTTTCATTTTCACATCAGTTTTGTGAGCGTTGCCTTTCAAAAGAAAAGACAAGCCTAGAAATACTAGTAATTTCTCTCCACCAAAATTCTCTCCATCACTGTTGTTGTGTATTGTATAAGTGAAGGTCATATAGGCAGGCCTGGGTCAACCTTTTTTTTTAGAACAAACCTTGGTCTGTCTCAATGTGGCTGTTGCTTATGCTTTGCTAGGCGAATTGGTGCCGAAAATAACTTTGGTGGAGGGAGTTAATTTTAGAGAGCTACTGTCCCTTATTTCACTGTTATCCTCTCTCCTTGCCTCACTATTTTTATATCGCTGTTTACCTAAAAATATTCACAAACATACAAGACGAGGTTTGAACTATCAGTGCTTTCCAACCATGCGCTAATTGTATAGGCTAGGATTTTAAAATATCTTATCTGTCAGCGTACTGAGTTGACCTCAGTTGTGTGGGTTAGCCTATAATCAATGATCTCTCTTCCTAGCTATCCCTATTTGCCAGCAGTCAGGTTAAAATACTGCAGCAAAAGAAACTACACGTGCATTTTATATGCGCATAAAAGGACGGCTCATTCAAATCATTTCCAATTTTGCAGATGTCTAATTCAATTATTTGTGTACCCAAATCGTAAGTTTTATTGCATTCGTGCGATTAGTTTCGATACAATAGCTCAACAAACAATACCACCCCAAATTTGAAAATCACAAAAGCGTGGCTGCACAAAAAGTGTGAAAATTGGGTGTGTACACTGTTGTTGGCAAGGCAAATTTTTTACACGATGTCTCATGATCCCCCTCAGTGTGTCCAGAAAGCCCCGATGAATTGCCACTTACACAGTTAAAGTTATTGCTGTTTGCGTATGCATACCCAATTTTGACACATTGTGATCAGCTGTATTGTGATGTTAAACTTGTAGTCCGGGGGTCAAAGGTGACAACCTTGCAATGCATCATAAAGTTTTTTTCTTTACACTTTTCATCTCAGTTTTCATTGCTGATTTCAAATCCAATGGGGGCCGGGCTGAAAACTTTTGGCAATTAGACTTATTGACAAAAGTCCAAGATGGCGGCCTGTGATATGAATAAATGCAGGCCAAAGACATCATTCATTCAGTTTAAAGCTATAAACTGCATGGAAACTTTGCTGGTAGCAATTTAATATTAATTTGTAATGTTCCATGTAAAATACTAGCAGAACATATTTTTTTTTTAAAGTTGCTATTTGATGTCGCCGAGTGGCAGGCATTTCTTCTCCCATTCCTTGAGGCGCTGGAGGTCTTGCTGTAAATGGGCATGGTCTTCCCCTGAGAAGATGAGTAGGTAAACTGCAGTGTCAGCTATAAACTGCATGGAAACTTTGCTGGTAGCAATTTAATATTAATTTGTAATGTTTCATGTAAAATACTACCAGAAGATATTTTAAAAAACTGCTATTTGGTGTCGCCGAGCGGCAGACATTTCCTCAGCCACTTTTCCCTCATGCTTCTCTTCATTGGATCCAGCACTTAATATGTCATAGTGTAAAAGAGGAAGTTAATATTTTTTGTATTCATATCTCCAGTTATACTGTTGCTTGGAAGCTGTTTCTATAATTAGACCTGAAAGTTTTGGGTGATTCTGTCTGCAGGGAAAAAACCCTGTCTTGGAATGTCTATGGTACATCGGTTATCTTTAAGATAAAAGGGAAAAGTCTTTTGGTGACACTTTAGTTTAAACCCTTCCAGTGTGACAGGCAGACAAAACCAAAATCACATGCCTCATATATATGATTCTTCATGGGCCGAGAACAGTATCAGGACTTCCATGTGTGTCAAAACATAACATAGCATTGTTCTATATAATCATTTTATTATCTGCAGTATTGAATAGAGACATACCCGTATTATTTAAACTATGCCATTTATTTTTTTCTTAAACAAGTAACACTCGCCATCTTCAACACAGACAGTACTGGGAATGTAAAGATATAAAACTCACTTTTTTTACAGTTCGGCACAGTGAGTTACTATACTAAGTTCATCAAGATTTGTTTGTACTTTGCAGGCATGTTGTACACACGAGACTCGTTCTATTGCACATGTACTAAACTGTGGTGTTTCTTAGTAAGCTAATGCAGCTAACAAGACGGAAATGGTAGATGAGGACTCTATCCAATTGCTGGGGCTCATTGAACTAATTCACCTGCCTACCACAACCAAGAGGGTCGGGATGTGGAGGATCTGGTTCACATGCAGCTTGCTAAAGTATATTTTGATGGTGGGCCACTAGGAAGTGAGCTTTGAAAGATAACATGTTGGTGGTAAAGGTTCTGTTAGCTGCATTTTTTTTCCTGAAGCTATGTGTAATGGTAGTATTGAGACAAATGAAAGTCTCCTCTCCATACAACCCAGGTTGCCAAATTGAGGATGTGATATGGCCAATCATACACTGAAAAAACCCATGTATTTTCTGTCACATCCAGCATACCAAGAAGTTAACAATGATATTCAGTTAGCTGCTGCTAACGTCACTAACATTGATGACAAGGTGGTAATGAACATGACTCAATGTTCAGTCAAATTGTTGAAAAGTCCTGGCTCTCATTGCACAGAGGATGAACCAAAATGGCCAGAATGTCCTGCCATTAGATACGACTTCAATGCTAGCAGACACAGGGTTCGTTTATAACGTGGAAGGCCTTCTGCGGCAAAACTGTTTCTTTCATAACTGCCCCATTGTACACCATGAATGGGGCAGGTCCAGTGACAGTCACTTCAGCATTAAATGGCGGATGTGTTGTACAACACCAATAATCTTTATTACACTGTTGTTGGCAATGACTTTGGGATCAATATCTGGTTTAGAAGTGGTGTTTTTTGGGTGATATTGAACATAGAATTGTCTTATTTCGGCTGATGTGTAGACAGCAGGACTTCATGGTTCATTTAACATAACAGTCAATGACTACATATAAGACTGCTATAGTGATCATGTGTAGAATTCACTTCTTTCATTATTTCAAGGTTGTTTTAGAGAGTGAGAGAGAGAGAGAGAATCAAATCAAATCAAATAGTTTTTGTGTGTTGCCATTAGCATATGTATAAGCCCTTATGGCAAGGGGGTTGGGGACAACAGAGCAAGTCCGCCCCCGGGGCAGGTCCGCCACTTCGTTTCTATTGCCAAGTGCTTTGCTCTAGAATCATTTAGAGCATGTGACAGCCACACGCTATCATCCCGCCATATCCTGTGTCAGTTTGGTGGGTGTGCATCAATTAACGAGTTACCCCCCCTGGTCCCCAGCGGATTTGTTACCGACAGACATTAAAGTTTTAGAAACAGCAAAGAAAAAACCTTTATAAGAAACTTCAAGGTTATAGTACTGTGATAAAGAACGGTTCCTCCGACTATATTAGGGGGTTGCGTTATTTGTTGAGCCATTACTTCATAACTAATAACCAAACTTTATAACTAATAACCCGAATGCAATGACATTTTAAAGTCTGGTGTATACGCAATTGAATTACAGATATGTAAAATATCAAAGGATTTGACCGTGCCATTTTTGTTCTGCGCTCTTAATATAAAGTGATACTTAAGTTTGTTTATCTCTGTATGCATATCATAAGGCAATGACATGTTCTCCGACCTGGAACAGGAACATGTGGGACATTTTTAATTATAAAGATGGTGGGACGATCCTGGAGGTTCTGCAATACGAAGAAAGTCCTGATGACGTTTTTAAAAAAAATTATCGATTCATTGTAATATCAATGTTGATTTAATTGACACCCCTGGCTCACACAAAAGGTTCAAGTTCAAGTATTCTTTGATATCTCCCAAAGAGAAATTCAGGTTAGGTGTAACAACATGACAGAAATACAACATAACTGGAAGAACATTAATCAAACGTGTGAAACGAAATTATACCAATCAAATAATTATCATTAAAATTAATTACATCAACTTAGAAATGTGCACATTTAAAACAGAGAGAGGAGAGAGAGAATACGAATGGTACGAATGCGAATACGAATGTTTTTATTGAGGGTAAAACAGATAAGCTGGGTAGCTTTTTTACACTATTGCCCTCAAGCAAATAAACAATTAATGAAGAAAATGATTAACAGAAACGTAAAAACAACAACAAAACTGGCAACAATAGTGACAAAAATATACATGTAATATAATACAACAAGGCAAAAATGGCCACACAACAGCAATTCAAAATTAAAGACCCCCACCCCACCCCACAAAAAACACACCAAGAAACAACAACAAAAAACACCTCCCAGTCTCTAACCCCTCCCCCCCGCACTCACTCCCACAAGCACCCCCCACATACCCCACCCCCACATACAGAGAGGGGGAGAGAGAGAGAGAGAGAGAGAGAGAGAGAGAGAGAGAGAGAGAGAGAGAGAGAGAGAGAGAAGAGAAGGCAATAGGCAGAGCAGACAGGTCATGGGGTCAGGGACACTATTGATTCATTCGTGATCAAAGTCTAACGTGGTCACTGATGACCAGTGAGGTCGATATCAACATCTCTTTCTGTCGCAATCCCTGTTTTGTTAAACCTCCGTTTATGAGGTTGTGTGATTTTTTTTCTTTTGTCTTTCATTTGTCTGCCCACCCCACCCAACAGGGGATACCGGGGGGTCTTTTGTATAAATAGTTCCCCCACCTTCTGGAAGTTCTGTGTTTGTAACTTCCTCTAATCTGTCACTCTCTTTGACTCTGCCTTTTCACTTTGCTTACTGTCATCTACTATCTTTCTGCCTTACCGGTCCATTCTCCTGCCTTTTTATTTTCAAAAAGATTTCCTCCAACCGAAGTCGAACTTGCTGGGCCTAACTATTTTTTAGTTATGCGCATGACGCATCTGCGCTCAAAATTGACAGGAAACTGTCTGAGCGATCGAGGAAGAAGAATTTGCCTGTCTGTCTGTCCACTATAATGCCTTTTGATATTAAAAATATAAATCTCAAAATTCTCGTTCAAGTACTACAATAATGGAGTGTATTATTTTCAAGAGCGGCGTTGGTTGACTGACTTTAAACCAAGCATGGTACTTGAGGAAAAGTGTTTTCTCTTAAAAACTACTTTAGGAATTCGGGACATGTTGGCTATAATAATTGTGGTCAATGGTTAAAGAGCTCTTTATGATTATCAGGGGCAATTCTTCTAGAAACTGCTAAAATTATAAAACTGTTAAAATTGGGGAAATGAGCATTTCTTCAAGCTTAAACCCCGGCCCCTCCTAATATTTGTTTTTTCTACATTCACATTTATCTGAATTCTGAGAATTCTCTGATAAGTACCAATACCATGTCTGTAAAAACAAACCCAACTGAAACTGAGTTCTTAGCGGAGGTTTGCACAGAGCCAGCGCTTTCTAGTTATTGATAATATTATGATTCTAGTTCTTCAACTCTTTCGCCTCAAACAGAAACTAGTAACACGCATTTTAAAACTTGATAACCCGATTTCTCTGGGTTATCATCTCTTCAGTAGGACTACTAACTAACTCCTCTAGATAGCATCCAACAGGGTAGAAGTTAGCCACAAAGAAAACAGCTTTTGTTGTTGTTTAGTCTGTGTCCCCCTTTCCCTGAAAAACATAATTGCAATTATGATGCTCGCTTCAAAATGATCTCTGATTTTATTGTGCTTCTGTGTTACTCAGAAAGGTAGGTGAGTGTGGTTGGTGGCATGCAACCAAAAAGCTTAATGTCATAGGCTGTTTGATGCAACCATTCTCGCTGCGTACAGTAAAATAACCAACGCTACTTGTCAAAATGAAGGTAGGTGAGTGTGGTTGGTGGCATGCAACCAAAAAGCTTAATGTCATAGGCTGTTTGATGCAACCATTCTCGCTGCGTACAGTAAAATAACCAACGCTACTTGTCAAAATGAAGGTAGGTGAGTGTGGTTGGTGGCATGCAACCAAACAGCTTAATGTCATAGGCTGTTTGATGCAACCATTCTCGCTGCGTACAGTAAAATAACCAACGCTGCTTGTCAA
This sequence comes from Phymorhynchus buccinoides, assembly GCA_017654935.2. Classification (NCBI taxonomy): domain Eukaryota; kingdom Metazoa; phylum Mollusca; class Gastropoda; order Neogastropoda; family Raphitomidae; genus Phymorhynchus; species Phymorhynchus buccinoides. Next base: position 600,392 of record CM065692.1, read on the forward strand.
AATGAAGGCTTTGTGGGTCATATCTACATAATATATTCCATTAATTTGTTATTTTCCTTATTGACACCCTGTAAACTAATCAAAGCTGTTTATCAATATGAGGGCTTTGTGGGTCAATGCTACATGTGTTATTATCCATTTGAAGGGGGGTGATTCTAGTGATCGTTCTCTTTTTTTTTCCGCTTTACACCCGAGTGGTTTTACGGTGTTTTTTTCTGCATTTCTAAGTTAGATTTTTTACACGTCCGCGATCTCTCTCTCTCTCTCTCTCTCTCTCTCTCTCTCTCTCTCTCTCTCTCTCTCTCTCTCTCTCTCTCTCTCTCTCTCTCTCTCTCTCTCTCTCTCTCTCTCTCCTAGAACCAATATACAAGGACAGAATGGAAGACTAGGCCCAGCCTAAATTCTCATCCTTGTAAAATTTTCATTGATCTTTACATTTTATTTGATTCGGTATTTTTCTTCTTTTCATGACGACAGGATGAAAAAAGCCTTTATCGTCAATAAAGATACCAAATGAAATAAAGTTCTCAAAACTGAATGGACAATTTGGTTTTTTCTCTCTTTTTTTCTTTTCTATTTTAGACCGATCGGGAGTTCATAGGATATTTCTAAATGGTTCACTAGTTACCATCAGATAACAAAATTGAGCGTGTACTGTGTGACTGAACATTAGTGGAAGTTTTGTTAAGAGTACGTCACATCTGTGCAGATTTTTGGGATTTATTAGAATTATATACATAATCTGCACAGTCGTTCAAAAGTGACACACGATTAAACAAAACCCCACCCTCATAACTGCAAGGTGACGTCGCTAAAACAACGCACCCATTCTGTGCATTATTATGTCAGACTTCCCTCCATAAAAGGTGCACTCTTCCTTTGGGTGATAAAATAAGAAACACAAGCCACAAAACACCGCAAAACAAAACAACAATAAAACGCGCGCGCGCACACGCACACACACACACACACACACGCGCGCGCGCGCGCGCGCGCGCGCGCACGCACACACACACTGTAAAACAGCTTTATCAAGCTCATTCTTTTATCGTCAATAAAGATGATTTTGACTTGACTTGACTTCACACACACACACACACTTAAAGCCAATTACAGCCTTGGCCTTTGCTCCCAGGAGTCTTCTTTCTTTCTTCGTTTAACTTCGACATTACTGCTGCTTCCACAGCGATTTTCAAAGGTCTCAATACCCGTGAACAGTTTTCACACTTTCCCCATGGCAACACAGTGACAGCCACTCATAAGATCACTTGCATATCAATGTGTTGCCATGGGGAAAGAGTGAAAAGTGTTCACTTGATATTTGAGCTGGGGGCACAATCTCTTGCAATTCAAAAACGCCAAACTGCCTATCTCTAACAATTCGACATATCTTTTTTTAACATTCGAAAATGTATTTGTTGTTTGTGGAGGTTTAGCGTTTTGAATGCAAGTCAGTTCGCTAGGCCTACTCAATAGACATTGGGTCTTTCCTAGTAATATTGCAGTATCTCCAGAATCAACCCACTATCTGGTCATTTATAAATGTCTCATAATATGTACCTGTCCTAGGTCGGAGGACGTTTATCACATTTTTCTTCTAGGCCTAGTGCTCAATGTTCTATCCTACTCGTTGTAGTGCTCAATGTTCTATCCTACTCATTGTAGTGCTCAATGATCTATCCTACTCGTTGTAGTGCTCAATGTTCTATCCTACTCGTTGTAGTGCTCAATGTTCTATCCTACTCGTTGTAGTGCTCAATGTTCTATCCTACTCGTTGTAGTGCTCAATGATCTATCCTACTCGTTGTAGTGCTCAATGTTCTATCCTACTCATTGTAGTGCTCAATGTTCTATCCTACTCATTGTAGTGCTCAATGTTCTATCCTACTCGTTGTAGTTCTCAATGTTCTATCCTACTCATTGTAGTGCTCAATGTTCTATCCTACTCGTTGTAGTTCTCAATGTTCTATCCTACTCATTGTAGTGCTCAATGTTCTATCCTACTCGTTGTAGTTCTCAATGTTCTATCCTACTCGTTGTAGTTCTCAATGTTCTATCCTACTCATTGTAGTGCTCAATGTTCTATCCTACTCATTGTAGTGCTCAATGTCCTATCCTACTCGTTGTAGTGCTCAATGTTCTATCCTACTCGTTGTAGTGCTCAATGTTATATCCTACTCATTGTAGTGCTCAATGATCTATCCTACTCGTTGTAGTTCTCAATGTTCTATCCTACTCATTGTAGTGCTCAATGTTCTATCCTACTCATTGTAGTGCTCAATGTTCTATCCTACTCATTGTAGTGCTCAATGTTCTATCCTACTCATTGTAGTGCTCAATGTTCTATCCTACTCGTTGTAGTGCTCAATGTTCTATCCTACTCATTGTAGTGTTCAATGTTCTATCCTACTCATTGTAGTGCTCAATGTTCTATCCTACTCATTGTAGTGCTCAATGTTCTATCATACTCATTGTAGTGCTCAATGTTCTATCCTACTCGTTGTAGTGCTCAATGTTCTATCATACTCATTGTAGTGCTCAATGTTCTATCCTACTCGTTGTAGTGCTCAATGATCTATCCTACTCGTTGTAGTGCTCAATGTTCTATCCTACTCGTTGTAGTGCTCAATGTTCTATCCTACTCATTGTAGTGCTCAATGTTCTATCCTACTCGTTGTAGTGCTCAATGATCTATCCTACTCATTGTAGTGCTCAATGATCTATCCTACTCATTGTAGTGCTCAATGTTCTATCCTACTCATTGTAGTGCTCAATTATCTATCCTACTCATTGTAGTGCTCAATGTTCTATCCTACTCATTGTAGTGCTCAATGTTCTATCCTACTCATTGTAGTGCTCAATGTTCTATCCTACTCGTTGTAGTGCTCAATGTTCTATCATACTCATTGTAGTGCTCAATGTTCTATCCTACTCATTGTAGTGCTCAATGTTCTATCCTACTCGTTGTAGTGCTCAATGTTCTATCCTACTCGTTGTAGTGCTCAATGTTCTATCCTACTCATTGTAGTGCTCAATGTTCTATCCTACTCATTGTAGTGCTCAATGTTCTATCCTACTCATTGTAGTGCTCAATGTTCTATCCTACTCGTTGTAGTTCTCAATGTTCTATCCTACTCATTGTAGTGCTCAATGTTCTATCCTACTCATTGTAGTGCTCAATGTTCTATCCTACTCATTGTAGTGCTCAATGTTCTATCCTACTCATTGTAGTGCTCAATGATCTATCCTACTCGTTGTAGTGCTCAATGATCTATCATACTCATTGTAGTGCTCAATGTTCTATCCTACTCATTGTAGTGTTCAATGTTCTATCCTACTCATTGTAGTGCTCAATGTCCTATCCTACTCGTTGTAGTGCTCAATGATCTATCCTACTCATTGTAGTGCTCAATGTTCTATCCTACTCATTGTAGTGCTCAATGTTCTATCCTACTCATTGTAGTGCTCAATGTCCTATCCTACTCGTTGTAGTGCTCAATGATCTATCCTACTCAGTGTAGTGCTCAATGTTCTATCCTACTCGTTGTAGTGCTCAATGTTCTATCCTACTCATTGTAGTGCTCAATGTTCTATCCTACTCATTGTAGTGTTCAATGTTCTATCCTACTCATTGTAGTGCTCAATGTTCTATCCTACTCGTTGTAGTGCTCAATGTTCTATCCTACTCATTGTAGTGCTCAATGATCTATCCTACTCATTGTGGTGCTCAATGTCCTATCCTACTCTCAATGTTCTATCCTACTCAGTATAGTGCTCATGTTCTATCCTACTCATTGTAGTGCTCAATGTTCTATCCTACTCATTGTAGTGCTCAATGTTCTATCCTACTCATTGTAGTGCTCAATGTTCTATCCTACTCGTTGTAGTGCTCAATGATCTATCCTACTTGTTGTAGTGCTCAATGTTCTATCCTACTCGTTGTAGTGCTCAATGTTATATCCTACTCATTGTAGTGCTCAATGTTTTATCCTACTCGTTGTAGTGCTCAATGTTCTATCCTACTCATTGTAGTGCTCAATGATCTATCCTACTCGTTGTAGTGCTCAATGTTCTATCCTACTCGTTGTAGTGCTCAATGTTCTATCCTACTCGTTGTAGTGCTCAATGTTCTATCCTACTCATTGTAGTGCTCAATGTTCTATCCTACTCATTGTAGTGTTCAATGTTCTATCCTACTCATTGTAGTGCTCAATGTTCTATCCTACTCGTTGTAGTGCTCAATGTTCTATCCTACTCATTGTAGTGCTCAATGTTCTATCCTACTCGTTGTAGTGCTCAATGTTCTATCCTACTCATTGTAGTGCTCAATGTTCTATCCTACTCATTGTAGTGTTCAATGTTCTATCCTACTCATTGTAGTGCTCAATGTTCTATCCTACTCGTTGTAGTGCTCAATGTTCTATCCTACTCGTTGTAGTGCTCAATGTTCTATCCTACTCATTGTAGTGCTCAATGTTCTATCCTACTCGTTGTAGTGCTCAATGTTCTATCCTACTCATTGTAGTGCTCAATGTTCTATCCTACTCGTTGTAGTGCTCAATGTTCTATCCTACTCATTGTAGTGCTCAATGTTCTATCCTACTCATTGTAGTGCTCAATGTTCTATCCTACTCATTGTAGTGCTCAATGTTCTATCCTACTCATTGTAGTGCTCAATGTCCTATCCTACTCGTTGTAGTGTTCAATGTTCTATCCTACTCAGTATAATGCCCAATGATCTATCCTACTCATTGTAGTGCTCAATGTTCTATCCTACTCAGTATAATGCCCAATGATCTATCCTACTCATTGTAGTGCTCAATGATCTATCCTACTCATTGTAGTGCTCAATGATCTATCCTACTCATTGTAGTGCTCAATGATCTATCCTACTCATTGTAGTGCTCAATGATCTATCATACTCATTGTAGTGCTCAATGATCTATCCTACTCGTTGTAGTGCTCAATGTCCTCTCCTACTCATTGTAGTGCTCAATGTCCTATCCTACTCAGTATAGTGCTCAATGATCTATCCTACTTGTTGTAGTGCTCAATGTCCTCTCCTACTCAATGTAGTGCTCAATGTTCTATATCATACTCGTTGTAGTACTCAACGTTCTATTCTACTCATTGTAGTGTTCAATGATCTATCATACTCGTTGTAGTGCTCAACATTCTATCCTACTCATTGTAGTGCTCAATGTTCTATCCTACTCATTGTAGTGCTCAATGTTCTATCCTACTCATTGTAGTGCTCAATGTTCTATCCTACTCGTTGTAGTGCTCAATGTTCTATCCTACTCGTTGTAGTGCTCAATGATCTATCCTACTCATTGTAGTGCTCAATGTTCTATCCTACTCGTTGTAGTGCTCAATGTTCTATCCTACTCATTGTAGTGCTCAATGATCTATCCTACTCATTGTAGTGCTCAATGTTCTATCCTACTCATTGTAGTGCTCAATGTTCTATCCTACTCATTGTATTGCTCAATGTTCTATCCTACTCATTGTAGTGCTCAATGTTCTATCCTACTCATTGTAGTGCTCAATGTTCTATCCTACTCATTGTAGTGCTCAATGATCTATCCTACTCTTTGTAGTGCTCAATGATCTATCCTACTCGTTGTAGTGCTCAATGTTCTATCCTACTCATTGTAGTGCTCAATGTTCTATCCTACTCACTGTAGTGCTCAATGATCTATCCTACTCATTGTAGTGCTCAATGTTCTATCCTACTCATTGTAGTGCTCAATGTTCTATCCTACTCGTTGTAGTGCTCAATGTTCTATCCTACTCATTGTAGTGCTCAATGTTCTATCCTACTCATTGTAGTGCTCAATGTTCTATCCTACTCATTGTAGTGCTCAATGTTCTATCCTACTCATTGTAGTGCTCAATGTTCTATCCTACTCGTTGTAGTGCTCAATGATCTATCCTACTCATTGTAGTGCTCAATGATCTATCCTACTCGTTGTAGTGCTCAATGTTCTATCCTACTCGTTGTAGTGCTCAATGTTCTATCCTACTCATTGTAGTGCTCAATTATCTATCCTACTCATTGTAGTGCTCAATGATCTATCCTACTCGTTGTAGTGCTCAATGATCTATCCTACTCATTGTAGTGCTCAATTATCTATCCTACTCATTGTAGTGCTCAATGATCTATCCTACTCGTTGTAGTGCTCAATGATATATCCTACTCGTTGTAGTGCTCAATGATCTATCCTACTCGTTGTAGTGCTCAATGATCTATCCTACTCGTTGTAGTGCTCAATGATATATCCTACTCGTTGTAGTGCTCAATGATCTATCCTACTCGTTGTAGTGCTCAATGTTCTATCCTACTCATTGTAGTGCTCAATGTTCTATCCTACTCATTGTAGTGTTCAATGATCTATCATACTCGTTGTAGTGCTCAATGATCTATCCTACTCATTGTAGTGCTCAATGTTCTATATCATACTCGTTGTAGTGCTCAATGATCTATCCTACTCGTTGTAGTTCTCAATGATCTATCATACTCGTTGTAGTGCTCAATGATATATCCTACTCGTTGTAGTGCTCAATGATCTATCCTACTCATTGTAGTGCTCAATGATCTATCATACTCGTTGTATTGCTCAATGATATATCCTACTTGTTGTAGTGCTCAATGATCTATCCTACTCGTTGTAGTGCTCAATGATCTATCCTACTCATTGTAGTGCTCAATGATCTATCCTACTCGTTGTAGTGCTCAATGATATATCCTACTCGTTGTAGTGCTCAATGATATATCCTACTCGTTGTAGTGCTCAATGATATATCCTACTCGTTGTAGTGCTCAATGATATATCCTACTTGTTGTAGTGCTCAATGATATATCCTACTCGTTGTAGTGCTCAATGATATATCCTACTTGTTGTAGTGCTCAATGATATATCCTACTCGTTGTAGTGCTCAATGATCTATCCTACTCGTTGTAGTGCTCAATGATCTATCCTACTCGTTGTAGTGCTCAATGATATATCCTACTCGTTGTAGTGCTCAATGATCTATCATACTCATTGTAGTGCTCAATGCTCTATCCTACTCGTTGTAGTGCTCAATGATATATCCTACTTGTTGTAGTGCTCAATGATCTATCATACTCGTTGTAGTGCTCAATGATCTATCCTACTCATTGTAGTGCTCAATGATCTATCATACTCATTGTAGTGCTCAATGATCTATCATACTCATTGTAGTGCTCAATGCTCTATCCTACTCGTTGTAGTGCTCAATGTCCTATCCTACTCTGCGAAGTGCTCAATGTTCCATGTGGCACAGGCACAGAAGCCTTACAGTAGATCAACTCCAGCACTACAACCACAGACCTGATCGACTCCTGCCGGGGGGACAACCTGACCTTCCACTGGACCTTCCAGCTGGACTCTGGCGAGCAGCTGGAGGACATAAAGTGGCTGTACACCCCGACACGGCCTCCCGGGGCCGCCCCCGACCTGCTGGCCAACTACCTGTACGGACATTTTCACTCCATGCCTTCCCACGCCAACCGCCTGGTGTACTTGGGCAATGGGAACCTGGCCCTCAATCGGTTGACCCCTGCGGACGACGGGACCTACATCGTGGAGGTGGTCACCACGCACAGCGGAGGCAGTGTCTACTCCTCTGCTCGCCAACAGGTCCAGCTGGAAGTATTAGGTAGGTAGAATGATCATTTTGCAGTTACGTGTGAGCAAGTGTGTGTGTCAAGTCAAGTCAAATCGGAATTATATGCGCGCGCATGTGTGTGTGTGCGTGTGTGCGTGCGTGTGCGTGCGTGTGTGTGCGTGTGCGTGCGCATGTATGTGTGCGTGCGTGTGTGTGTCAGTGCAGGAGCGTGTCGTCCATTTTGTTGCATATCCGATCAATCACTAATTTATTCAGTAATAGTCGCGAGATGTTCTCAGATGCTCTGCACGTTTTGATTGTCCTTACTTTGGAAATAGTGAAGTGGAATCATTGGTTAGGCTAAATACTGACTGAAACCGGCTTCAGTGCTCTTTGTGGAGGTTTACCTAGCGTCTATGGCAGGGTTCGCCATTCTTAGGTTGTCCATCCTTTAGTTTTGTTTAACAATCTGAATTAGCGTTAAGCTTATAAGCCCTCTTCTCTCTATATACATGCCTTTTTGCAAACTTTCCAATCATGTGCATAGGAGCACGTAATCAACTTCTTAATTGTCCTTTGCCCCAGTATATACTGGGCAAAGGAGTATAAGTTTGTCTGGGTCCGTTTAATTTTTTTTAATTGATATTAATTTTAGTTTGCATATACATCGGAGTCAATCAATGAATAGACCCTAATATGGCAACATTTTGATATTTTGGTTGTTTTATTAGATTATCGCTATGTCTAAAACCCCTTCCCTAACACGCCTTGTTTTGCCATCTTCTCAACAGAGGCACCCAGCACCATCGCCACGTCCTTGTCAGTGGAGGTGGACAGGGAAGCGGCCTATGACAACGTCACTGCACAGTGGCACGTGCTGCTCACGTGCGGACGCTTCGTCACGCAGGGAAATTCAGCTCCGCCCAACGTCATATGGAAGGTAGTTTCATTGTATGAGGCCTGAATATTATACTTTGGAGTTGTTGAGACAAAGACACTTAGAGCTTACGCAAAGACTGATCACAGCTAATTGACCACTTATGCTACTCACAGTAGTAGTGTGAGTGGAGCCAGATGTTACCTGCCACTCCCCCAATGGACCTAGGCATGCTAAAGGGTGAGTGGTAGCTGTTTGATTGCCCTGCTGAACCTGCCACTCCCCCACTGGACCTAGGCATGCTAAAGGGTGAGTGGTAGCTGTTTGATTGCCCTGCTGAACCTGCCACTCCCCTGGACCTAGGCATGCTAAAGGGTGAGTGGTAGCTGTTTGATTGCTCTGCTGAACCTGCCACTCCCCCTAATTGGACCTAGGCATGCTAAAGGGTGAGTGGTAGCTGTTTGATTGCCCTGCTGAACCTGCCACTCCCCCCTGGACCTAGGCATGCTAAAGGGTGAGTGGTAGCTGTTTGATTGCCCTGCTGAACCTGCCACTCCCCCCTGGCACCTAGGCATGCTAAAGGGTGAGTGGTAGCTGTTTGATTGCATAGCTGAACCTGCCACTCTCCCTAATATGACCTAGGCTGCTGGAGCTGTTTGACCTGCTGCCACTCCCCTAATTGGACCTAGGCATGCTAAAGGGTGAACGGTACTGTTTGATTGCTCTGCTGAACATGCCACTCCCCCATGGACCTAGGCATGCTAAAGGGTGAGTGGTAGCTGTTTGATTGCCCTGCTTACTGAACCTGCCACTCTCCGCTGGACCTAGGCATGCTAAAGGGTGAGTGGTACTGTTTGATTGCTCTGTTGAACATGCCACTCCCCCATGGACCTAGGCATGCTAAAGGGTGAGTGGTAGCTGTTTGATTGCTCTGCTGAACCTGCCACTCTCCCTCCCTAATTGGACCTAGGCATGCTAAAGGGTGATTGGTACTGTTTGATTGCTCTGCTGAACCTGCCACTCCCCCTAATTAGGACCTAGGCATGCTAAAGGGTGAGTGGTAGCTGTTTGATTGCTCTGCTGAACCTGCCACTCCCCCTAATTGGACCTAGGCATGCTAAAGGGGGGGGGGTGGTGTGGCGGGGGGGGGGGGGGGGGGGGGGGGGGGGGGGGGGGGGGGGGGGGGGTGGGGGTGGGGGGGGGGGGGGGGGGGGGGGTGGGGGTGGGGTGGGGGGGGGTGGGGGGGGGGGGGGGGGGGGTGGGGGGGGGGGGTGGGGGGGTGGGGGGGGGTGGGGGGGGGGGGGGGGGGGGGGGGTGGGGGGGGGTTGGGGGGGGGGGGGGGGGGGGGGGGGGGGGTGGGGGGGGGGGGGGTGGGGGGGGGGGGGGGGGGGGGTGGGGGGGGGGGGGGGGGGGGGGGGGGGGGGTGAGTGGTAGCTGTTTGATTGCCTCTGCTGAACCTGCCACTGGGGGGGGGGGGGGGGGGGGGGGGGGCCCCCTAATTGGACCTAGGCATGGGGGGGGGGGGGGGGGGGGGGGGGGGGGGGGGGGGGGGGGCGGGGGGGGGGGGGGGGGGGGGTAAAGGGTAGGGATAGTGGTAGCTGCTTGGTAGCTGCTTGATTGCTCTGCTGAACATGCCACTCCCCCATGGACCTAGGCATGCTAAAGGGTGAGTGGTAGCTGTTTGATTGCCCTGCTGAACCTGCCACTCCCCAATTGGACCTAGGCATGCTAAAGGGTGAGTGGTAGCTGTTTGATTGCTCTGCTGAACCTGCCACTCCCCCTGGACCTAGGCATGCTAAAGGGTGAGTGGTAGCTGTTTGATTGCCTCTGCTGAACCTGCCACTCCCCTAATGTGGACCTAGGCATGCTAAAGGGTGAGTGGTAGCTGTTTGATTGCCCTGCTGAACATGCCACTCCCCCATGGACCTAGGCATGCTAAAGGGTAGAGTGGTAGCTGTTTGATTGCTCTGCTGAACCTGCCACTCTCCCCTCAAGGTTCTGTAATCAGCCAATGCATCATAATACGAAAATAAATCGTTTTGGTTTTGAACAAGACACAATCCAACAACAGCGAAAGCATGCACATGGATGGACAACCAACCAATGTAAGAGAACAAAAAATGGTAACAAAAATCAGATTACATAATCATGTATCTCTCCCCCAGATTCTCTCTTACTCTCAGACACACACCTAGCACATACACCAACACACACACACACACACACACACATGTGCATACACATTTATACCAAAACACGCCCCCCTCCCCACCCCGCACACACAAAAGACTGCGAGCATGCAGGCACACCGATTAACAGCAAGTCTAACTGAGCAAAATAGGATACAAAAATTCCCCTAGGGGAGTGAGCCTACTGAGTATTGATGGCTCTGACAGCAGAGGGGTAAAAGCTGTTCTTCAGGCGGTTAGATTTGTACTTAAAAGAACAGAACCTTTTACCAGAAGAGAGAGATTGAAACAGATGGTTGGCTGGGTGTGTGCTATCATATATGATGGATTTAGCTTTGTGTCTTATGCGCACACTATGGATGTTATGTAGGGATGGCAGTTTGTGACCTATGAATTTTTGGGGATGTCTTGACGACTTGATGGAGTTTCCTTTTATCTTTAGCTGAAGCTGATCCATACCAGACATATTGAAAAACTGAGTATGCTTTCGATGACAGATCGATAGAACTGTGTCAAGACTGCTGTACTTATCCAAATTTTATTGAGCTGTCGTAGAAAATAATAGTCTCTGTTGTGCTTTTTTGCAGGATGATGTGATGTTGACTTCCCATCTTAATGAAATATGCACACCTAGGAATTTAAATGATTTTACTTGCTCAACTACCTGACCTTTAACAAATAATGCTGGTAGAGGAGTTTTCTTTTTTCTGAAATCAACTATCATTTCTTTAGTTTTGGAAACATTGAGCTCAAGATTACTTTGTGGCACACCAGTCAACCATCTTTTCAACTTCATCCCTGCACCCTGCCTCATCGCCATTAGTAGCGAGCCCATCCATAGTAGTGTCATCAGAAAACTTAATAACTGCAACAGATGGGTTTACAGAACGAAGGTCAGGGTAAACAATGGACAAGCATGCTAAAAGGTGAATGGTAGGAACGGTTGCAAGGTGAAATGTGGCTTCAGGCTGGGAGCCACGTGCCCTGTCTTTGTGTATGTGTTACGCCCAATCCATGAAATTGCCCATTTCATGAAGTGGGCAAAATGGTTTGCCCAGTTCGTGAAATAGCCAATTTATAACTTGCAATTGAGAAACAGCAATATGAATGAAAAATAGTTTTTGTTCATTAGCACACATAGGATCAAGAATTGGTTCAAACGAATGAGAAATATTATCTGTAGATGAGTTAAAATGATTTTATTCAGACTTAATTTGATAAAACGTTTGATTCAACATGTGACTCAGGCATGCCCCAGCTTAGCATCTGGTCGAGTTTGGGAGGCAGGATAAGGGTGCAAATACAATGTAGAAAAGTGTGATCGCAACCATTGAATCAATCTTAATCAATACCTGTGTGAATGGGGATTCAAAAATGTGATATACATTGATCCATTTCATAAATTGGGCAAAGCATTTTGCCCATTTCATGAAATAGGCAATTTCACGGATTGGGCGTAGCATGTGCTCTAAGTGTCTTCGTGGTTGAGAGATTCGTCGAGCGCATGAACTAGAATGACACCATCTCTAGTAGTAGTAGTAGTAGTAGTAGTAGTAGTAGTAGTAGTAGTAGTAGTAGTAGTAGTAGTAGTAGTAGTAGTAATTAGGGCTAGAAGTGGGCCTCGCGGGCCCTTTCTCGTTTGTGACTTTGATTTGTTTCAAGGTGGCATGCTTTCTACAGCTAAAACTATAAAATTTAAAAAACACAAAAGCTGTAGGTTCGGTATAGGTCCTTTAATGAAGATGTCACAGACGTTTCAGAGCTTAGCTCTTTTTTCAATGTGATGAAAAAGTGACAAAAATGAGGAATAAGGGTGAAGACACTGAGTAGAAATCAGAGCAAGGAACCTGAAAAAGAGAGAGAGAGAGAGAGAGAGAAGAGAGAGAGAGAGAGAGAGAGAGAGAGAGAGAGAGAGAGAGAGAGAGAGAGAGAGAGAGAGAATATAAAAAGTGAAGAGTGAACACATATTCAGAACAAAAGAAAAAGGGAAAATCCACGAAACTCTCTACCTTAAGACAACTAGGGCAAAAAATGTGAGTAGATATTAACGCACACACAAAAAGGATAAATGCACACACATACGCGCATGCATGAGCATACAGACATGTCCACACAGACACAGACACACGCACATACACACACAAACATACACGCGTGCGCGCCGCATACACAAGCACACACACACACATATACAACCACACATATACACACATGCGTACACACACACACATACACAATCACAAATTATACATGAGCATGCACACAAATAGGTGCAAGGCACATCAACACAAAAAAGATCTGTTATGAGACAGTTACATTGTGCATCCACCGCGCGCACATACATACAAACAAAACACACATGCGAACACACCACACACACACACACACACACCGCACACACACACACACACACACACACACACACACACACACACACACACACACACACATATGACTACGTGCATAAAGACACACAAGCACATGAACATGCGCACTAAGGATGTAAATGTCCAAAAGTTCAAAACTGATGGCTTGAGGGATATTGGTGAACTTTGAAGCTAGAGTTTAGTGTTCTGTCCTGCTGGCGTAGTGGTTCCAAGGCGTTTGATGAGCCAGGACTCTTGGAACTTCCTACGGACCATGCCTCCCCTACCCTTCCACACCGCAGCCACTGTTGCGTGAGTGAGGGAATGTCCCGGGCTATTAAAGTGTGTCCCGATGGGGTTTTGGTAGTTGAGACGCATGGACCGCAGGTGCTCCGAGAACCGCTCACCAAGAGTACGGTATGTTTCACCAACATAGAGTTTTTGGCATAGAAGACATTGGACAATGTAAATCAAATCTGAGGATTGGCAGTTGAACTGTAATTGGATTGTAAACTTTCCACAGGGGCCAGTGAACGTGGTAGTGGGGTTCAGGAAGGGGCAGGTTTTGTCAGTTTTTCAGTTGGCACTGTTTGTTTCCAAAAGCAGCAGGGGAATGTTGGGGTGCTGTGTTGGTGGAGCTGCGAACCAGGAGGTCCCCCAGACTCGTGTCCCTGCGGAATGCGATGAGAGGTGGACGGGAGAAAGTCTCCTGAAGTTTAGGGTCGTTCTGCAGGACTTTGAAGTTGTGGCGCAGAATGTTGCTGACCGCCAGGTTGTGCGGATGGAAGGGTAGCACAGCAACAGTTCTTTCACTTAGCTGTTTGGCGGTTTCCGAGTTGAGGGCATCCTCTCGTGTGACTTTGCGAGCGCGCTCAAGTCCTGCCAGCACAATGTCTTGTGGGTAATGCCGGGAAGTGAAGAAAGAGATCATTTCTTCAGCACGTCTTTCGAATTCATCGTCACTGCTGCAGAGTCGCTTGAGGCGGAGGAATTGCGAGTAGGGTATGCTGTTTTTTTGTCGATGTTGGGTGACTGGAAGAATAGAGTAGATAGGAGTGGGAATCCGTTTCCTTGTAGAAGACAGAGGTTGCTAGGTAGACGGAATCTGGCTGGATGGAGATCGTGATGTCGAGGAAGGAGACGGAGGATGAGGAGATTGTGTGGGTAAACTGGAGTGAGGGGTGGAAATTGGAGAGATGGTCGATGAATTTCACAAGGTTTTCTTTGGGACCTGTTGCAACGCCCAGACAGTCATCAATGAAACGTTTGAACAGTGAGGGACGTGGGCCTGGATACTGGCTGAGGGCCTGGTTCTCAACAGACCCCACGAAGAGACAGGCGTAGCTGGGCCCCATTTTAGTCCCCATGGCGACCCCTCTTGTCTGTTTGTACGTTTGTCCACCGAAGGAGAAGGAGTTGAGTGTCAAGACCAGTTCTGTTAGTCTCAGGATAGTGGGTATATGGACGTCATGATCGCTGTTAGAGAGGAAGTATTTTACTGCGGCCAGTCCATCCCTGTGGGGTATGTTTGTGTATAATGACACAATATCCATGGTGAACAAGTAGCGTTCTGATGTGTGGGTAGGAGGAAAGCTGAAGTCCATGAGAAGTTGCAGGGTGTGGTTGGTGTCTTTGATGACAGTTTGGAGATTGGCAACAAGTGGTTGGAACAGAGAGTCGAGGAAGGATGAGATGAGGACAGTAGGGCAAGCACACGCGGACACGATGGGTCGTCCAGGGTTGTTAGCTTTATGGATCTTAGGGAGTAGATAGAATCTGGACTCCCGTGGTTCACTGTTGATTGCACGTGACGCTTCTGCAGGGAGATTTCCCCCCTTGATGGCCTGCTTGATGGTGAGCCGAACAATTGCATTGTCTTTTTTCGTAGTAGATTTTGCAAGGGGTAAGTAGAAGTTGGAGTCTTTGAGTTGTCGTTCGGCTTCTGCTGTGTATAGGTCTTTGTGCTAGACTACAATTGTGCCCCCTTTGTCTGCTGGTTTAATTACGATGTCGGTTCTGTCTTGAAGCTCACGAAGGGCTTTGGCTTCTTCTTGTGTGATGTTGGATTTTCTTAGAGGCTTGTGTTTGAGTTGGGAGATCTGTCTTTCGCACAAGTCAATGTAATAGTCCACAGACGCAAGGTCGCCGCTGGGAGGACACCAGGTACTGGGGGGCCGTGGGAAAAGGTTCGCAAGGTCATCAGGTGTGGTATCGGATGTTGCTGATGGGGGGGCATTGCCTGATGACTGGAAATGAGCCGCCAACCTGACACGGCGAAAAAACCTGTGGCAGTGATACTGTGTAAGGACTGAGTTGGGTCGAGGCTTCAATGGGACAAACTTTAGCCCTTTTGACAGGACTTGACGTTGTTTCGGGGGGAGATGAAGGTCGGCTGGAATAGTGGTGACCAGATTAGTTCCAGTGGTCTGGGGACTGTGGGGTTTCGCATTGGGGGCTTCCAAATTGAGGATCTTGTCAAGCTTGTGGGCTTTCCTTTGCTTGAGGTGCTCATGAAGATTTTGGTTGGCCTCTTGAACCGTCTGTATAATGAATCGAGAGGTGTTGATGTCCACTAGACAGCGTAGTTGGGATCTCATATGCTGAATTTCATTGTCCAAGCCTTTGATTTTGCGTGTGTATGCTTCAATGGTGGTGGACATAAGGCGGAATGACGATGTCTTGAGAGTACGTTGGCAGGACTCTGTCAGTTGAGGTTGTGTGAAGCCAGGGTGGAACTTCAACCTGAATCCGAATGGCACACGTTTTGACTGACAACAATTCCGTAGAAAAACGATGTTGCTGTTGAGCCGAGTTTTGGTCATGGTGGCTTTCAGGTAAGTGACTCCAACACTTTGTGGAATAGTGTACAGGGTTCTAAGTTTGTTCAAGGCTGTTCCAAAGTAAGAGGAAGGCGAAGGCATAGTGAGAAGAACAGGTTGTGGTCAGGGTTTGAAGGTAACACTTAAATGATTCAGACGACCACTCGGACCATATGAATGTAAAAACACAAAAGCTGTAGGTTCGGTAATAGTCCTTTAATGAAGATAGTCACAGACGTTTCAGAGCTTAGCTCTTTTTTCAATTTGATGAAAAAGTGACAAAAAATGAGGAATAAGTGGTGAAGACACTGAGTAGAAATCAGAGCAAGGAACCTGAAAGATAGAGAGAGATGAGAGACGAGAGAGAGAGAGAAGAGAGAGAGAGAACGAGAGAGAGAGAGAGAGAAAGAGAGAGATGAGGAGAGAGAGAGAGAGAGAGAGAGAGAATATAAAAAGTGAAGAGTGAACACATATTCAGAAAAAAAGAAAAAGGGAAAATCCACGAAACTCTCTACCTTAAGACAACTAGGGCAAAAAATGTGAGTAGATATTAACGCACACACAAAAAGGATAAATGCACACACATACGCGCATGCATGAGCATACAGACATGTCCACACAGACACAGACACACGGCACACACACACACATACATACACGCGTGCGGACGCATACAAGCACATACACACACATACAACCACACATATACACACATGCATACACACACACACATACACAATCACAAATTATACATGAGCATGCACACAAATAGGTGCAAGGCACATCAACACAATAATGTTTATAAAATTTAACAAAATATATGAAATGGACTTTTTCTCTCTTTTTTTTTATTCATCGAAAGTATTATAAAAATTTGACATAATTGCGTCTTTTTCCAGAAGATTTTTGAATATATTTATGTTAGGTGCAGGCCTTAATGCCTTAAGTTGACAAGTTATTCCAGTATTGAGACAACTCGGTTAGAAAAGAAAAACTTGCGAATGTTAGTAACTGATCGTCTTAAAAATAACTTCTCTGTACTATTCCGTGTCATGTTTGTGATACTTTTAACAAAAAGGTTGCTTAAAGTCAATGTCATGAAGAAGAAATGTTGGTGTTTTACGTCCAAGTCAATGTCATCAATATTATTCATTATTTTATATACTTGTATAAGGTCTCCCCTGACTTCTTCTTCCCTTCAGAGAAGGTAATCCAGGGACAATTTTAAAAGTCTTTCACTATAAGTTTTGTTCTTACATGCTTTGATCAATTTTGTCGCCCTTCTTTGCACTTTCTCCATAGCTATTGATTGCCTTTTAAAGATAGGGCACCAGACTGAGTTGGCATATTCCAAGAATGGTCTTACCTGAAGTTGGCCATTACAGGGGAAAACATAAAGTAGGTAATGTGGATTTGTACATGATGAAATTTAGTCTCAATAAAATCTTGTGCCCTGCACTGATACATGTACAAGTAATCTTTGACACAACAGAACCATCAAAATGATGATGGAGGTTATTTGGTGAAAGAAGAAGAAAAAGGAACAACGAATATTTCTTTGCAGTAGGCTAAATTTTGTTTGTTGGGGATACATGTAGTGACATTTGAGTTTTGATTTATAAGCAGACATGATTGTTGTTAAGCTCTGGAAGAATCAAAGCTTATTCCTTGTAAATAGTGGGTTTTTTAATGTAAGTAAAGCGTGCACACACACACACATTCAATAGGGCATTTGCCACGAGTGTTCGTTCTCTATACTAGACTACTAATTTGCCCGCACTCGTTCTGCCCGAGTTACGCTGACCATTCTAATTCAACTCCCTAAATTCAACTTGGTGAAATTCAAGGTCGCCCTCACGTGGCAAATGCCCTATTGTATCAGTACCTTAGTTATTACTTATCATATTACGTACTTACACACATATTCTCATGGACAGACTCACTCACACATACCCACACGAAAATCACATCGCAATATAATTGTCTTAATCACTTTTAGTGTATACCTTGGAACCTCCCTTTATAAGATTTCTCATTATAGGACTCCCTCCCACATAAGACCTACTTCTCTGAGACATTGCCCCCTTCTTTGTAAGTATTAAAATTACCTCCCTTATAAGACCCCTCCTTTTGGATGATTTTTGAAGGTCTTATAAGGGAGGTTCCACTCAGTACAAGGACGTTGAAGAACACACACACATACACCAATCTCTCCTTTCTCTGTCAGACTCCCTCAGGGTCGGACCTGGCCAGTTCCTTCTCCACCAACGGCACGTTCTACCTGAAGGTCCCCAACCCCCTGGAGCCGGGCAACTACAGCTGCCTTCTGCCCCACAACCCAGCCGCCGCCCGATGCCTGCCCCCGGGCCACCCCAGGCTGGTGCATCAGACCTCCCTCACCATGGACAACAAGGCTCGGTGGGTAGGTAGGCCACCCCAGGCTGGTGCATCAGGCCTCCCTCACCATGGACAACGACAAGGCTAGGTGGTAGGTAGGCCACCCCAGCTTGGTGCATCAGGCCTCCCTCACCATGGACCACGACAAGGCTAGGTAGGTAGGTAGGCCACCCCAGCCTGATGCATCAGGCCTCCCTCACCATGGACAACGACAAGGCTAGGTAGGTAGGTAGGCCACCCCAGGCTGATGCATCAGGCCTCCCTCACCATGGACAACGACAAGGCTAGGTAGGTAGGTAGGCCACCCCAGGCTGGTGTATCAGGCCTCCCTCACCATGGACAACGACAAGGCTAGGTAGGTAGGTAGGTAGGCCACCCCAGGCTGGTGTATCAGGCCTCCCTCACCATGGACCACGACAAGGCTAGGTAGGTAGGTAGGCCACCCCAGGCTGGTGCATCAGGCCTCCCTCACCATGGACAACGACAAGGCTAGGTGGGTAGGTAGGCCACCCCAGGCTGGTGCATCAGGCCTCCCTCACCATGGACAACGACAAGGCTAGGTGGGTAGGTAGGCCACCCCAGCCTGGTGTATCAGGCCTCCCTCACCATGGACAACGACAAGGCTAGGTGGGTAGGTAGGCCACCCCAGGCTGGTGTATCAGGCCTCCCTCACCATGGACAACGACAAGGCTAGGTGGGTAGGTAGGTAGGTAGGCCACCCCAGCCTGGTGCATCAGGCCTCCCTCACCATGGACAACGACAAGGCTAGGTAGGTAGGTAGGGACAGGCTTAATTAAAACCCTTTCAACGCTAGCCATTTTTTGCCAAAAACTTTCCATTAAACTTACCTGGGTAGAGAAAAGATTCTGTCTGCAATATTGGGGATTCCTCTGTGACAAATGCATAAAACAGGGCCTATCCTTACCTCCCAAAATTAAGAACATAAGGTCACTGGATAACAGACCCTCATTTGATGCCTTTCAGTGACATGGGTGTTCAATCATTGTGGTGCCAAGAGGCGACAGTGGCGACGAAAGGGTTTTTAAAGGGAACATAAAGTTCGAATAGAAGTTGATCTCTATTGCAAGATTATTACATTTCGATTTCAGTTAAGATAAACGTAAAAACAACGCCATTCAAAAGGGCCAGATTGAAGGTCCGAGAAGGCCGCCATGTTACACCACGTTGTGACGTCGCGGTCACCCCAACAGAGACTTGCCATGCAGGCCTAAAGCTCAATATACTGTACTATGATAAAATCAGGAACAGAGGCTCACTTCACTCAACAGCATCATACTGGCCTGTTACAAACTGACCAGATCAGAGGTCAGGTCTGGTCTGATGTGAATAACTGTCTCTCTGTGTTTACTCTCTCTCTCTCTCTCTCTCTCTCTCTCTCTCTCTCTCTCTCTCTCTCTCTCTCTCTCTCTCTTTCTCTCTCTCTCTCTCTCTCGTCTCTGCCAAGAGGCAACAGTGGCGACGAAAGGGTTTTTAAAGGGAACATAAAGTTCGAATAGAAGTTGATCTCTATTGCAAGATTATTACATAAATGGGAGAGAGATAGAGAGAGAGAGAGAGACGGAGAGAGAGAGAGAGAGAGAGAGAGAGAGAGAAAATGCGAATGCGAATAATTTATTCAAATAGGCCAAGGCCCCTTATGAAGGGGTAAGTGAACAAACAAAGATCAACAGCCATAATAAATTTAGTAATCCATCAAATAATAATAGAAATAATACAAATCATCATCAATAATCTAGTAATACATGATACTAATGTCGCTACATATTTGGGAAGACGGGGTAAAAAGCGCATGGGCGGGTAAGAAGCCCACCCCAATTATCTCATGAAATAAAGAAAATTTCAGTCAAATTTTGCCCATGAGACGAATGCTAGACATTAAACGCTCGTCTCATTGGCAAAATGAGACTGAAATTTGCTTCATTTTATGATATAATTGGGGTGGGCTTCTTACCCGCCCATGCGCTTTTTACCCCGTCTTCCCCTAACAATTGCTTCAGTCAGATGGCAATTAACATCCAGTAAGAACATGGCGGAAGAAAGACTGAAATAGCAATGTCTCTAAATTTGAAAGCTTTATACATAAAAATGGGCCAGATTCCGAATATCACTTTCTTTCTTTGAAGCTAACAACAATGTTAATTTAAACGCACATGGATTACGAATATATTTTTGTGGGATAAATTTTTTTCGAATATCATTTAATGCAGGGCAACGGAGGAAGTAAAATGCAATTCATCTTCAGTGCACTTCTTTACACAATGGACACATAAGTTCAGCATTAGTAGGACACTCTATAACGATAATAATGCACAGCTAACTCTGATTATACCCAATTCTTAAAAACTCGGGTGGTTATAAACTTCAGGTGTTTTATCCATACTAAGCATAAGATACGGTTTTACTTCATGAGTATGACAAAACAAGGGGTTCTGTACATATTAAATCTCATCACTATTTAAGAACATGATCCATGCCATCTCTGCCAATTACAATCAATTAAGCGTTGTCGAAACATGTGTATAAATCTCCTTACATTACCGACTCACCTGGTTTAACCACACAACAGTAAACCCATATTCACATAAACAAGTACGTACATCTGATACCCAGTTTTTCTTACCCCTGTCATCTAAATCATACAACATTTTATAAGCCATTCGAGGAAAACGGTGATCATCCATTTGCAATAATTTAAACCAATAGCGAATACACTGAACAGCAGAATTAATATAAATTGGGAATCTATTAGTTTCTCCATATACTAAATCATTAGGCGTACGTAACTCAACCCCCCAAAATTTCTTTATAGCAAATAAGACTAGTGTACAGATTCACAACAAATAGCAGTTTTATTCAATCCCCATATTTCTGAACCATATTGTACTATAGGCTGTACCTGCGAATCAAATATTTTGAAAAATAAATGTTAAGGACACACCATCAAGCGATGAAAGCCGTTTTAATACACATAATAATGCATTTTTCGCCCTACTAGCCAGATCTCTACAAGGGGCCAGAAGTAAAACTTAAACGTGTAGATAACAGAATACCTAAATACTTATATACATTTACAACAGGCATGAGGTTACCATCATAAGTCCATCTTTCTCTTGCCCCTAGATACCCACCTTTTCTAAATATTATAATGTTACTTTTACTCATATTAACTTTTAAAAAAACTGAAGTGCTGAAGCAGACCGTTGCAAACTATAGAGCTGAGTTTGTAAACCAACTACGGTCTCGGATATCAGAGCAACATCATCCGCTAGTAACAAAATGAACAAAGCAAAAGCATCACAGGAAAAGTTAGCACCATGTCGTCCATTTCTTATTACCTCTAAAGCCAATTCATTTATAAAAAGAGAAAATAATAAAGGGCTGCATACATCACCTTGTTTCACTCCAGAATTACAACTAATATAATCCGTTAAATTTGCTCCAGACCTAATTTTACATTTAACATTTTCATACATACTTCTGACAGTTTTATATAGTTATACCTTTCACACCGTTTCGTAGCAATATAGGCCAAAGTAAGTTTCTATTTGTTGAATCAAAGGCTTTCTCGAAATCGATAAAAGCTACATATAATTTCCAATTTAAAGAAAACTGCTTTTGTACTAATAACTAATAATGTGAACATGTGATCTACTGTCGAATATACCTTTTTAAACCCAGCCTGCTGTTCACCCGTAATATTATGTCCCTCTACCCATTCCTGTAATCTCTTATTAATAATTGTACTATATAACTTACTACTAATATTACTCAAAGAAATACCCCATATAGTTATTGGATTATTAAAGTACACTTTTACATCAACTTAGAAATGTGCACATTTAAAACAGAGAGAGGAGAGAGAGAGGGGGAGAAGGGAGACAGAAACTGGACCTGCTTATTGTGAGTTGGGAGGATTGCTTACGATATAAATGTGAGGGACATCGGGAGTTGAAGAGATCTGATTGTTACTGAGTTCCGGAGAGAGATCGAGAGAGAGTGATAGTAGAGAGAGCGGAGATAGATATGATAGAGTGAGAGTCAGATATATAGAGTTCTAGAAAGACATTCTCGTGTAAAATCAATGACTATTTCATTTTATAGTCAATTTGAATGTGTGGTAACTATATAACTTTACTTTTTTACTAAAATTTATTAAAACTTTTAAAGAAAATACCCCCTATAGTTAATTTTTGGAATTATAACCCGTCCCCTTTTTTTTACCCATTCAAAAACTTTTTAGAAAAGGTGCACATTTTAAAAAACCAGAGAGAGGGAGAGGGGAGGAGGAGAGGGGCGGGAAGAAAGGAGTGAGAGGTAGAGGGGACGGAGAGAGGGGACGAGAGAGGGAGGAAGGGGGAGAGGGGGGAAGGGGGGAGGGCGGGAAGAAGGAGGAGATGGGATGGGAGGGGGGTGGGGAGTGGAGATGGGGGGGGGGAGGGACGGGACGAGGAGAAGGAGAGATAGGGGGGGGAGAGGTGAGGAGAGGAGGGAGAGAGGGGAGGAGAACGAGAGGGGAGATATAAACATGTAATTTCCTGTACTCGTCCTTTTTACTTCGCTTTTTCCCCCTTACATACAAATAGTTAATCCAGTTATTAGTCTCATTTTCCTTTTGTTGCCACTTTCTCCGCCTTCTTTTCATCTCTCATATATATCATGCATATGATACCCTATTTCTATGTTGTCCGACTTACTACATTTAGTCATTATGTTAGATGTGACTCATGTCATCTCGGTAATGGACGAGTATATATCGAATGAACACATCCTGAGTGCGGTTAACATAATATACCCTGCACACCATACTAATTGTGACTGGAAGCTAGATTTGGGTAACACAACTTGTTGACGACCCTAGGAGAAAGGGGTGCATATATATTTTACTGCCATTTAGATCCATGGTACACACAGAGGGGACATGCTCCAGACGATTTGGACACAACTGTTACACCTAATAATATGGTTGCATATAAGTAGTATTACGACCATTTATCAGACGTGACACACATCATAAGGGAACAGTAAGTCATAATATATGTTTTGACGACAACTGAGTGGGACCCCTAGTAAGATTGTTCATTATCTGATCTGACCGTACATTTATAGACTAAGGTACCATCCCATGAATAAGTTTACAAATAATCATCTCTATTGGGACCAAGAGCTGTTTACAACCTAGTATATGTGGCATATATCAGGACTCGACCATGTATATCCATGTAACACACTATAGTTTTACATAATCCATAGAGTGATTGGTGACACACTGGGGACACCTAATAGATCATATGGCAATCGTATAAGGTTTACGAGCCTTTATAGTGGGTGGACATGGACCCACAAGTGATAATGTGACATAATCTCTCTAGATGATTATAGACACAGCGCTTGGGACCCCTAGGTTATAATTTTAGAGCATATTTAGGTGTTTCACTACATTTATAGCCGACGTGACACCAGATAATTGGACATCATCATATGATTATTTATTACCCCTTTTTTGCACACCTAGCTACTTTTTTCTATCGAGTTTACACTAACATTTATCACTAACATGGCACCCCATAGCCTTTTACCGATACAATCCTATCTGACTTTGTTAACACACCTTGTTACACCTAATTCGTTTTGCAATATATATTTGACTACCATGTCTAGTGACTTTCACACAACCGAGATTGTAGCATGAATCAATATTATGTGTACACACCTTTGTGACCCCTAATGACATTTTGTCATTATAATATTATGACCTACATTTGAGATACATGAACACACAGAGGGGGGGAAAATAGTATCATATAGATTGGTGTGACACAGCTCGGGGACATCCTTAGGCGAGGGTGGAACATATAGGCTGGACCTACCAATTGTAAGAGACAGGGACACCACGAAGAAGGGGACATAACTCATAGAGATGGTGACACCACTGGGGACACCTAGGACATAGGTGGCATATACGAGGTGACGACATGTAGAGACAGAGGGCACACAGAGAAGGTGACATAAGTCATAAGAGATGGGACACAGACTGGGGACACCTAGGAGGAGGGTGGCATATATAGGTGAGCGACATGTAAGACAGGGACACACACAGGGGACATAATCAGAGATTGGGACACGAACTGGGGACACCTAGTGAGATTGTTGTCATATATAGGTGACTGAGGAATGTAGAGAACAGGGACGACACAGAGAAAGGTGACATAATTCATAGAGATGGGGGGGACATGCCCCACGCCCACAACTGGGGACCCTATGAGATGTTGGGCATATTGCTTGTAGACATGTAGAGACAGGGACACACAAGAGGGGGACATAATCAGAGGATGGGGACACCCAACTGGAGAAGCCACCTATGGAGAGGGTGTACATCTATAGGTTTACGACATGTCATGTAACCCATGTGCCACACCTCGAGGGGACATCATCAGAGATTTGGTACACACTGGGACACCTCGGATAAGGGTGTGCATATAGAGTTCCTGAACATTAGAGCCCGGTTACCCACAGATGAAGGGGACATCGATCA
>CM065692.1:625724-688224 GCA_017654935.2 Phymorhynchus buccinoides
GCTAGACATTACGCTCGTCCCTCATGGGCAAAATGAGACTGAAATTTGCCTTCATTTTATGAGATTAATTAGGGTGGGCTTCTTACCCCGCCATCTCTTTTTACCCCGTCCTTTCCCCCTAACAAATTGCTTCAGTCAGATGGCAATTAACATCCAGTAAGACCATGGCGGAGAAGAAGACTGGAAATAGCAAGTTCTCTAAATTTGAAAGCTTTTTACTAAAAATGGCGAGATTCCGAATATCACTTTCTTTCTTTGAAGCTAACAAACAATGTTATTTAAACGCACATGGCATTACGAATATATTTTTGTGGATAAATTGTTTTCGATATCTTTAATGCAGGGCACGGGAGTAAAATGCATTCATCTTCAGTGCACTCTTTACACAATGGACACATAAGTTTCAGCATTAGTAGACACTCTATAACGATTAATAAGCACAGCTACTCTGATATACCCATCCTACTCGGGTGGTTATACTTCAGGTGTTTTCATACTAAGCATAAGATACGGTTTTACTTCATGAGTATGACAAAAGGGTTCTGTACATATTAAATCTATCACTAATTAGAACATGATCATGCCATCTCTGCCAATTACAATCAATTAAGCGTTGTCAAAACATGTGTATAAATCTCCTTACATTACCAACTCCCTGGTTTAACCACACATCAGCAAACCCATATTCACAAAAACAAGTACGTACATCAGATACCCAGTTTTTTCTTACCCCCTTCGTCACATCCCGATTCGTAACAAAATACCTTTTATAAATAGACCATTCTTCGAGGAAACGCAATGATCATCCATTTGCAAATAATTTGAAAAACCAAATAGCCGAATAACGCGCTGAACACGCAGAATTAATATCAATCTGGGAAATCCAAGTGTTTCTACCATAGCAGCTTACTACAGTCTTAGGCGTACGTAACTCACCTCCCAAAAAAACACCTTCTTTATTGTACATAAAGTGTACAGATTCACAACAAATAGCAGCTTCATTTTCAATCCCCATATTTCTGAACCATATTGTACTATAAGGCTGTACCTGCGAATCAAATATTTTGAAAAATAAATGTAAGGACACACCATCAAGCGATGAAAGCCGTTTTAATACACATAATAATGCATTGTTCGCCCTACTAGCCAGATCTCTACAAGCAGAAGTAAAACTTAAACGTGTAGATAACAGAATACCTAAATACTTATATACATTTACAACAGGCATGATAGGTTACCATCATAAGTCCATCTTTCTCTTGCCCCTAAATACCCACCTTTTCTAAATACTATAATGTTACTTTTACTCATATTAACTTTTAACTGAAGTGCTGAAGCAGACCGTTGCAAACTATTGAGCTGAGTTTGTAAACCAACTACGGTCTCAAGATATCAGAGCAACATCATCCGCTAGTAACAAAATAAACAAAACAAAAAAGCATCACATAAAATGTTGGCACCATGTCGTCCATTTCGTATTACCTCTAAAGCCAATTCATCTATAAAAATAGAAAATAATAAAGGGCTGCATACATCACCTTGATTTCACTCCAGATGACAACTAATATATCCGTTAATTTGCTCCAGCCCTAATTTTACATTTAACATTTTCATACTCTTCTGACAGTTTTATATAGTTACCTTTTCACACCGTTTCGTAACAATATAGCCAAAGTAATTTCTATTTGTTTGAATCAAGTGCTTCTCGAAATCGGGGATAAAAGCTACTATAATTTCGCGTTTAAAGAAACTACTGCTTTTGTACTATCTAATATGTGAACATGTGATCTACTGTCGAATATCCCTTTTCAACCCGCCTAGCTGGTCCCCCCGTGATATTATGTCCCTCTACCCGATTCCTGTATTCTCATTATTAATAATTGTACTATTAACTTACTACTAATATTACTTAAAGAAATACCCCTATAGTTATTTGGATTTTAACGTCCCTTTACATCAACTTAGAATGTGCACCTTTAAAACAGAGAGAGGAGAGAGAGAGGGGAGAGAGAGAGAGAGAGAGGAGAGAGGAGAGAGAGAGAGAGAAGAGAGAGAGAGAGTGAGAGAGAGAGAGAGAGAGAGACGGAGCAGATATAGACGTTCGTGTTTTCAATGCGTTTCATTTACTAGTCAATTTGAATTGTTTTTTGTTATTAAATTTATTTTATTTTTGTCCAAGATCAGATTGCAAGAATAGGCATCGCCCTACAATCTTTATCCTTGTTCAAATAAAGTTTTCCAGTGTCCCAGTGTCTCTCTTTCTCTCTCTCTCACACCTTTCACACACACACACACACACACACACACACACACACCAAACACCACCACACACACACACAAACACTTAGACCTATTAAGGCTACTGTATGTGTTTTGGTACTAGTTAGGGGTGACCGCGAAGTCATATTCAGGGGGCATGACTTTTTTTTGTACTCTTACCAGTGGCAACATGGCGACGCCCTTGGGGCCTTAGGTTCTGCACTTTAAAGTTGATTTGTTTCTATTTGAAAGACCTTTGACCAGAAAGAAATGCACATTGAATGTTTATTACATATAAACATGAATGGCCGACTCGTCTTTTGACTTAATGTTCCCTTTAAAAAGAGTTAGCCAGTTATTGCTCAGTTCCGTTGTTGCCCGGTCCACTTCTTGTCTCTATATATCATCATATGAGACCCTATTTCTATGTGTCCCTATCATTTAAGTCATTATGGAGATGGGGACGCAATGTCATAGAGGTAGGGACATATAGAGACGAGGACACATAAAAACAGGGGACATATAGAGACTGGGGCACACATACAGAAGGGGACGGAGAGAGATGGGGACACAACTGGGGACACCTAGGAGAGGGTGGCATATAGAGGTGACGACATGTAGAGACAGGGACACACAGAGGGGAAATAATCATAGAGATGGGGACACAACTGGGGACACATAGGAGAGGGTGGCATATTGAGGTGACGACATGTAGAGACAGGGACACACAGAGGGGAAATAATCATAGAGATGGGGACACAACTGGGGACACCTAGGAGAGGGTGGCATATTGAGCTGACGACATGTAGAGACAGGGACACACAGAGAAGGGGAAATAATCATAGAGATGGGGACACAACTGGGGACACCTAGGAGAGGGTGGCATATAGAGCTGACGACATGTAGAGACAGGGACACACAAAGGGGACATAATCAGAGATGGGGACACAACTGGGGACACCTAAGAGAGGGTGGTGGGAGGACTGGCATGATAGATGTGACGACATGTAGAGACAGGGACACACAGAAGGGGACATAATCATAGAGATGGGGACACAACTGGGGACACCTAGGAGAGGGTGGCATATAGAGGTGACGACATGTAGAGACAGGGACACACAGAGGGGACATAATCATAGAGATGGGGACACAACTGGGGACACCTAGGAGAGGGTGGCATATTGAGGTGACGACATGTAGAGACAGGGACACACAGAGGGGAAATAATCATAGAGATGGGGACACAACTGGGGACACCTAGGAGAGGGTGGCATATAGAGCTGACGACATGTAGAGACAGGGACACACAGAGGGGAAATAATCATAGAGATGGGGACACAACTGGGGACACATAGGAGAGGGTGGCATATAGAGGTGACGACATGTAGAGACAGGGACACACAAAGGGGACATAATCAGAGATGGGGACACAACTGGGGACAATAGGAGAGGGTGGCATATAGAGGTGACGACATGTAGAGACAGGGACACACAGAGAAGGGGACATAATCATAGAGATGGGGACACAACTAGGAGAGGGTGGCATATTGAGGTGACGACATGTAGAGACAGGGACACACAAGAGGGGAAATAATCATAGAGATGGGGACACAACTGGGGACACCTAGGAGAGGGTGGCATATAGAGGTGACGACATGTAGAGACAGGGACACACAGAGGGGACATAATCAGAGATGGGGACACAACTGGGGACACCTAGGAGAGGGTGGCATATAGAGGTGACGACATGTAGAGACAGGGACACACAGAGAAGGGGAAATAATCATAGAGATGGGGACACAACTGGGGACACCTAGGAGAGGGTGGCATATTGAGGTGACATGTAGAGACAGGGACACACAGACGGGGGACATAATCAGAGATGGGGACACAACTGGGGACACCTAGGAGAGGGTGGCATATAGAGGTGACGACATGTAGAGACAGGGACACACAGAGAAGGGGACATAATCAGAGATGGGGACACAACTGGGGACACCTAGGAGAGGGTGGCATATAGAGGTGACGACATGTAGAGACAGGGACACACAGAGAAGGGGACATAATCATAGAGATGGGGACACAGAGGGGCATGTAGAGAGGAGGACACAATGATGGTGGACACACAGAGATAAGGACACACAGATGTGAAAATGGTGACACGTACAGATGGGGACACATGGACCATGACAAGGCCAGGTAGGAGGTAGATAGGGACAAGTGCCTTGGCCTCGCGGCCAGGATCCTAATAATGTGTCCTTGTCTCCGTGTGTCGCCAGTCTCTAAACGTCCCTGTCTCTGTGTGTCCTCGTCTCTCTATGTGCCCCCCCCCCCTCTCAGTCTCTATTTGTCTCCATCTCTATGTGGTCCCTCGGGTTAGGGTTAGGCCTATAATTAGGGATAGGTTTAATGTTTGTGTTTGTGTTAGAATTAGGGTGAGGGATAGGGTTAGGGCTAGGAAAACGAAGAGATGGAGAGATATAAGACAGGGACATATGCTATATAGAGACGGGGACACATAGAGAGACGGTGACACATAGAGACGGGGACATATAGAGACGGGGACATATAGAGACGGGGACACATAGAGACGGTGACATATAGAGACGGTGACATATAGAGACGGGGACACATAGAGACGGTGACATATAGAGACGGGGACATATAGAGACGGGGGCACATAGAGACGGGGACACATAGAGACGCGGGGACATATAGAGACGGGGACATAGAGACGGGGACCACATAGAGACGGGGACATATAGAGACGGGGACAAACACATAGAGACGGGACATATAGAGACGGAGTCACAATGACGAGGACACATAGAGACGAGGACAAATAGAGACGTGAGAATAGAGACGGGGACATATAGAGAGGGGGACATTATAGAGAGGGGGACACATAGAGACGGTGACACATAGAGAGGGTGACACATAGAGACGGTGACCTATATAGACGGGGACATATAGAGACGGTGGACATTACAGAAACGTGGACACGTAGAGACGGTGAACACATAGAGACGGTGGCTAATAGAGACATGGACACGTGGAGAGGGGGACACATAGAAAAGGGGACATATGGAGACGGGGACACATATAGAAAGGGACATATACAGATAGTGACATAAAGAGACTGGGACACAAAGAGACTGTGACATATAGATACTGGGACATATAGAGACTGTGACATATAGAGACTGTGAGATATAGAGACGCTGACATATAGAGACGGGGGGACACTTGGAGACGGGGACACAAATAGACGGGGACACATATAGACGGTGTCATATAGAGTGAGTGGACACATAGAGACGGAGACACATAGAAACGGGGACACATAGAAACGTGGACACATAGAGACGGGGACATTATAGAGACGGGTGACAAACTTGGAGACGGGGACATATAGAGACTGGGACACATAGAAACGGTGACATATACAGACTGGGACATATAAAGACGGGGGCACAAAGATACGAAATTGGTGACACATATAGACGGTGACACATAGATCGACGTGTCGTGGATATAGAGATACGGGACATATCGCAGACCTGTGACATATATGAGCCCGGGACACATAGAGAGGTGGGCATATAGAGCCGGGGACACATAGAGAGCGGTGACATGATAGAGGACGGGGACAACATAGAGTCCGGGACATTGGGTAGAGACGGTGCCATAATAGCGACGGTGACATATAGAGACAGGGACATATAGAGAAACAGGGGACACAATAGAGACGTTGATCATATAGAGAGGGGGACACATAGAGTACGGTGACATATAGAGAACGTGGACATATAGAGACGTTGCCACATATAGACGTGTGGACATAATAGAGACGTGGACACATAGTGTACGGGGACATATAAGATACGGGGACACACTAGAGACGGGTGAAACATAGATACGGGGACACATAGAGACTGTGACATATAGAGACGGGAGACACAATAGAGACGGGGACATATAGCAGACGGTGACATATAGAGTACGGTGACATAATAGAGACTGTGACATAATAGAGACGGGGACACCTAGAGACGGTGACATATACAGACGGGGTACACATAGAGACAAAATTGGCGACACATATAGAGATGGCCCGGATTGGGGACACATAGAAACGGGGGTGCACCGCTACGAAACCTCGCGGCCTTTAAATATCCCCTCCTTAGTAACTGCTTAAATGTTGGGTCGGATTGCATACATAGTTTGGAAGTATAAAATAATTCATTAAAGTCATCAAACACAAAAATCTCTAAATTACAGGCTGCTGCTTCTGGAAGCCAAGCAGGAGGCTCTCCTCGACCGAAACCAGCAACTGGCCCACTAGCTGACGCACACTGCGGACAAGCTCGCGCATATTGACGCCGCGCTGACTCAGACGCGGCAAGATTTGAACGCCACTACAAACGCGCTGTCGAAGACGGAACAAGAACTGGCCGCAACGAAGAATTCGCTGAGTAACGTTGAAAAGAGACGGCAAACGCCTTCTCTTTGGGTGAAAGAATTTGACTTCCAGCACCTCCGCCAAGGAGGAATCGCCGATTTGACGGTTTGATTTATAGGAAACCAGAGCAAAGTGAGTATTGCAATCTCTGTAAAGGGTGTTTTCCTGGTGATCTCGACGTGTTTCTTACAAAAAAAATCTCATCCGTCAGGGTGCCCCTTTAAAGGAGACGTAAGAAAAGGGATGCAACAATAGTCATGTGACATGTCATTGCATTCCATAATTTCCGTTTCGTCTCTTTTTGATTTCTCCCTCCGCCCCCCCCCCCCCCCCCCTCACTCACCCCACACACACAGCGCTCTGCAGCCAGATAATCGCCTTCCACGTGCAGGCGTCTCACCAGCAATACCGCGACAACGACCACGTCAAGTTCGATGGAGAGGTTTTCCTTAACGAAGGCGCCGCTTTCAACGAGACGGACAGCGAATTCGTGACCCCCGCGGACGGCCTCTACGTGTTCCTCACCTCCACCAGCGCTTACGGGATAGTAGGGGCGTCCAGCGATGCCAATCTGATGGTGGATGACCGCGTGGTGACCACAATGCTGGGCAGTCACACCGACGTGTTCAACCGGGTGACCAGCCACGCTGTGCTTCATCTGCATAAGGGGGAGAGAGTGTGGGTGAGGAGCGTCGGCGACACCGACATCGACACCCGCTTCATTTTCAGCGGGTTCTTGCTGAAACCAGACTGGCCGTAGCGGTATTTTGGCTTAGCGGTATTATTGGAAAAAAAATTAAAAAGTCAATTTTAAGATTTCATGCTTGTGTATAAACATGCGTACGAAAACATGTCCTTTCTTATTATCCATTTTAACATGCACTTTATAAAATAAAAAAAAGAAAGCAAAGCCTTCAAGGCTCACTCGCTTTGCATTTTAGGAGATAGATCTAAATACCAGATTGTTTACTTTCACATAAACCCCATACCAAAAATACAAAATCTTGCATATTCTGTAAAACATACATAAACAAGCAAGTGCCTATGTAAAGCAAGTGCCTGTGTGAGTGAGAGAGATGCTTCTAAAAATGACATCATTTTCCGACATCACAAAATGACATCATTTCTTTATGACACCACAGGTCTAATTCTAACTTGTGTTCTCCTGCACTCTGAAAAGTATACATGTGCTCTTTCTACTCTCACTTCAAAAGTTAATAACTGATTTACTATATCTCTCTGGTTACTTTTTCAAAGATGGAGTCACTGAAAACATAATGATGGTATTTATCACCGTGCAAAGTTTGGTTGTGCTATTATTTGTAGTTTCCGAGATAATTACAACGTTAAAGTTGTTGTTTTTAGAAGAGTGCATGTGTAGTTAAGGCTTAAAGGCACGGCCGGACTATAAAAGAGGGGAAGCGCTGAGCATGCGCCACATTTGAATCACAGCTGGTGAGAGAGACGGTTCGCCCTTCTTTGTTCCCTGTTGTGCGAGCCACCGCGAGGCAGAGCTTTTCTGGCGAAAAAGACCCGATCCCTGGGATTGGTTGTTTTTCCCCTTTAAGTGCATTGTGTTGTTAAAGTTTTAACCACAGACGCAACGAACACACACACACACAACCAAACAATGGTGAGAACATACTCACTTCGTTAACACGAGTGAGCCAAAATGTGACCTGCAGATATGGGTGCAACTATGATTTCACCCTGATCAAGAGAACTCCAAACAATAACGGGTCATAATGCAAGGGCATCATTGAGCTTGTCTTGTTCTCACTACACATACGCCATTGTGTTAATGAAGTTAACATGAAGTGAGTTCTATATAGTATGATAGTTGTTCGGGTTGTGTGTGTGTGTGTGTGTGTGTGTGTGTGTGGTGTGTGTTGTGCGTCCGTGATCTAAGATCCAAACTTTAACGTTGGCATTTTCTCGGGAAATAGAAGGCATACATTGTTCACATATAGATGTCTATGCAAGCTTTAATGATTTGAATAATTAAATACTTAAAAACAACACTGTAAACATATAACAAACAGATAACATTTTAGATTAGTGGTAGTATTAGAGAGTATTCAACAGGCAATATGAGTTAAGAAACTCATCAACACTGAAAGCCTCGATAGCTCATTGGTAGAGTGTCTGTCTGTCATGCCAATATATAGTTCCGGGTCCGATTCTCGGCACGGGCACTTTAAAAATTTTTAGTTGTATCCATTAACGATAGTTTTATTTGTACCTTTAAATTTTTATTGGCAATCTTGTACTTTAGACACCCCCCTCAATCTTTGTTTGATGTTGTCCCACATGTTCCTGTTCGAGTGAGCCTTGAAGGCTTTGCCTCTTGTATTCTTTCTAAAGTGAGCTTATTGAAAGCTGATTCTCACTGAACGTGTTCAATGCAAAAAGTACAGTGGTGTGCGTAAAGTACAAGTTAGCCAAAAGCAATTTGTGTACCATTCATACTGACTGAATATAGACTCAATCTGAGAAAATGGTCTCCATCTAAATTTGAGCGATTGCCATGCAAATGTGTCGCTCATGCAAATAAATAGCTGCACGTCAACAATATATCTAAAAACATAAACAATGATTTACAAAGTGACTAGTAGTAGTTAGTAGTGGTAGTAGATGTAGTAGTAGTTGGAGTAGTTCTAGTGTCGCTCATGCAAATAAATAGCTGCACGTCAACTATATGTTTAAAAAACATACACAATGATTTACAAAGAGACTACTAGTAGTTAGTAGTGGTAGTAGTAGTAGTAGTAGTAGTTGGAGTAGTTCTAGTTGTTGTAATATCAACTGCTACTTTTTTGCATGGGCGATAAATTTGAACGATTGCCATGCAAATTTGTCGCTCATGCAAATAAATAGGTGCAAGTCAACTATTTTTTATATTAAAAAACATACACAATAATGTACAGAGACTAGTAGTAGTTAGTAGTGGTAGCAGTAGCAGTAGTAGCAGTAGTAGTAGTTGGAGTAGTTCTAGTTGTTGTAATATCAACTGCTACTTTTTTGCATGGGCGATAAATTTGAACGATCGCCATGCAAATTTGTCGCTCGTGCAAATAAATAGCTGCACGTTAACTATATATTTAAAAACATACACAATGATTTACAAAGAGACTAGTAGTAGTTAGTAGGTGTTGGTAGTAGTAGGTGTAGTAGTAGTTGGAGTAGTTCTAGTTGTTGTAATATCAACTGCTACTTTTTTGCATGGGCGATAGATTTGAACGATTGCCATGCAAATTTGTCACTCATGCAAATAAATAGCTGCATGTCAACTATATATTTAAAAACATACACAATGATTTACAAAGAGACTAGTAGTAGTTAGTAGTGGTAGTAGTAGTAGTAGTTGGAGTAGTTCTAGTTGTTGTAATATCAACTGCTACTTTTTTGCATGGGCGATAAATTTGAACGATTGCCATGCAAATTTGTCGCTCATGCAAATAAATAGCTGCACGTCAACTATATATTTAAAAACATACACAATGATTTACAAAGAACTAGTAGTAGTAGTAGTAGTTAGTAGTGGTAGTAGGTGTAGTAGTAGTTGGAGTAGTTCTAGTTGTAATATCAACTGCTACTGTTTTGCATGGGCGATAAATTTGAACGATTGCCATGTCTGTCGCGTGCAAATTTGCATTACCTTCTAACGTGTAGCATATTGCTTGCGTCCGCACATCTTTCTGCACTTTCTCCAGGCTGGATCACAGAATACTAAAAAAAAAAAAAATATTAGTATTCTGTGGGCTGGATGGCGTTCGAATCTCTCCGCCATGATGATCTTCTTATCAGTTGGCGCGTTTTGCATAGGCCCCCTAACCGTTTCCGGGTTGTTGTCTTTTTTAACAAATAAAAGCAATATTTCAAACAAAATAATGTTTTTTCTTTAAAAATAAAATTAACAAAGTTTTCTTCAAGGACTTGTTTATCTTCACAACGGATGAATAGTCCGCGCATGCGCAAATATGCCAAGAATGTAAAAGCCGCTGTTTGCGACATATTTGCATGCGCTGCAAATTTGCACGCGACCCCTGTCGGGGTCCCCTTCATAGATATTTATGTACATGAAGTGTATGAGTCTATCATACATCCGCGCATGCTAGCTCATAGAAAGACAAGCGTACTTTCATAATCAAAGACAAGATTCAGATGCAAATTTACATGATTGCAAATACACATGCATGCACACTTTTATGCAAACTCAAGCAAAGACAAATACGCAAATCACACTAAAATGCAGACAGACAGATGCAGACGCACACACACACACACACACTTACCATGCACACACACACACTAAATTGTTATACTCAACAGGCAGTTTCCTGCACACACACACACACACACACATACGCGAGCGCACGCAAACACTAAATGGTCATAATCAACAGGCAGTTTCTGCAGACACACACACACTAATTTGTCATCATCAAAGGCACACACACACACAAATTTGTCATAATCAACAGGCAGTTTAGGTTTCTACCCCCCCCCCCCCCCCCCCACCCTCCCACCCCCCCCCCCCCCCCCCCCCCCCCCCCCCACCCCCCCCCCCCCCCCCCCCACACACACACACACTAATTCCTCATCACAACTGGCAGTTTCTGGCCCAGCGGGGGAAGGGGATGGTGTCCTTGATGTTGGGGGCGCCCAGAACAAACTGCAGGTACCGCTCGAACCCTAGGCCGAACCCCCGGGAGGACTGCACCCAAACTGACGTAGCTCCGTGTACCTGTCACCCATCGTTAACACACCTGTCAGCACTGCAGCCCAGAGAACACCACCATCTATTCCGTATTTGAAGATGAAAAATTGACTGCAGTACCTTTTGGAGAAACATTAGAATGGTGGGTAAAGAAAACAAGGTAGGCTACCTGTGAGAGGGAAAGCTTCAACGTTTCGTGCCCTGTTTGGGCTGAAAAATCGTTTTAAATCGCTTATCTGTATTAAACAGCTTTATATTAAGTATTTCTTTGAAAGAAATTGCCTTTCTGAACCGCCTTGGCTATAGTATTTTTATATCCAAGTCCCCTGAGTCGAAAACGACTTGATCTTTTACTTTCAAGCGGGAGGTCTGCGGCAGTAGATCGCATACGAGATGAAAGCGTGAAAAAAACGAGACAAAATTGAGTCATGACACCCCTGGGCACGAAAGTGAAAGCAAAACAATGGCGAATTCATGCACTACGTAGCTTCTTCACAGATCTTAGGCTTACCGTGTTATCAGTTTTGTTTCTAACATGACTTCAGAACACCAAAGTGAACACAACTGATGCCCACTGTTCTAATCTTTGAAGAAAATGACGTAAATTATTAATATGACACATAAGTCATATAAAACGTCAACAGGCCGTTCCAATATGGCGTAGAGAACAATAGAGGAAAGTAGGAAAGTTAGGGGGCCTGTTCCTTACCATAAAAATATCAATAAAACATAAAATAATGATCAAAATGCTGCTTATTTAGGGTTTTTTCATTTTTATGCAACGATCTTTATTCAAAATACGTCACAGCAGTGAATGGCAGTATAATTATAGTGGATGGCAGAATTGTGCATTTTCATGCAACAAGCATAAAATTTGGCATGATGATGATGCTATCTGGTGTGTTTATCAATTCCTGACGTAGGGACATTTGCAATTCAGCCTTTAACCCTTTCAGTGCCAAGGGTATTTGGGGGGGGGACAAAAATACATTTTAAAAAAAATCTAGTGGTATGCATTTTCATGAAACAAGCATGACATTTGGCATGCTAGGTTCTTATGGCATGTTTGTCTATTTTTGACAGAGGGACATTTTCTATTTAGCCTTTAACCCTTCAGTGCCAATAACCTTTTGATCACGGGCAGTTCTAAATTTTTTTTTAAATTCTAGTGTTGGGTATTTTCATGTAATAAGCATGAAATTTGGATATGATTGTTTCTTATGGTGTGTTTATCAATTTCTGATGTAGGGACATTTGCAATTCAGGCTTTAACCCCTTCAGTGCCATGGGCATTTTATTTGATTTTTTTTATTTTATAGTGTTGGGCATTTTCATGTAACAAGCATAATAACATTGGGCATGAAGGTTCCTTACAGTGTGTTTATCCATTTCTGACAGAGGGATATCTTCAATTCAGCCTTTAACCATTTTGGTGCCAAAGGCATTTTGATATCGGAATTTCAGTTTAACAAAAAATTCTAGAATTGATCATTTTCATATAAAAAGCATGAAATTGCCATTATAATTTTTTTTATGGTGTCTTCGTTAAATTCTGACGTAGGAACATTTGCAATTCAGCCTTTAACCCCTTCAGTGCCAAGGGTATTTTGATCGCGAACAGTTATTTAATTAAACAAAATTGTAGTGTTGGGTATTTTCATGTAAGAAGCGTGAAATTTAACATGATGGTTTCTTAAGGTGTGTTTATCCATTTTTGGGTGCACGGACGTTTTGGCCATGGACGTTTCGGTCTAGGACATTTCGGCCTAGGACGTTTTGGCCAGGCCTTTTTCCAGGGGCGGACGTTTCGGCAAATCCAGTGAGAAAAACTCCAAAAGGTCCAGAACTGTGTGCGCCCCACGCGCGCGCGCGCGCGCGTGTGTGTGTGTGTGTGTGTGTGTGTGAGTGTGAGTGTGTGTGTGTGTGTGTGTGTGTGTGTGTTAATGAGTGATTGTGTTTCTCTTGAATTGTTTTTAGTTTGATTCGTCGCACACAATTGAAGTCTCTGCATATAATACTGTTGATCTAGGTCATTGTTCTAAGCGCTGGAAACATTGCTCTTCTTTTCAGACTGTTTCTAATCCCGTTAACATTGAATTCATTTTTCATGCTTTTTGTGATTTCGGATCCAAAATGTCAGATTCTGGTTTAAATTTTTTTTGTCGTTTTTCACATAATATACATACAAAAGATGAATCCTGAAACACAACAAGCTAGGCTTATGGCTTAGGCTTATCAACTTATTCTATTTATAGCTCTGGCATTACATGTATTGCCTAGTTGGTAATTTTAGGAAATTCATGTAATTCCTTCTTTTTTTTAGGCAATACGTGTAAAAGCTAGTGGTCACAGGCATTACACGTATTTCCTAAACGTTTTAGTCATTACGTGTATTTCCTGGTTTCACTGCAGAATTGCATACTTTATTTGGCCGAAACGTCCGCCGCTGGAAAAAGGCCTGGCCAAGACGTCCTAGGCCGAAATGTCCTAGAGCGAAACGTCCTAGGCCGAAACGTCCGTGGCCAAAACGTCCTACATTCCCATTTTTGATGTAGTGATATGTTCAATTCAGCCTTTAACCCCTTCAGTTGGTTGGTTGGTTGGTTGGCTTACCCTGGCTAAAAGACTCCAGGGATCATCCCAACAACGAGAAGTACTTGAACACTAAGGTACAAATGCATCAGCTAGGGATGAGAACATTACGTGTGTGACCGTTTTTGATTACCCCGCCATGTGGGCAGCCACACTCCTGTCTTCGGGGGATTTTAGACTGATGATGCTATGCTGGGAGCTTGTCATGGCTTAAGACAATCCCCGCACAACCATTCAGAGCATAACAACATTTTTATGTAGCCTTGGCGTTCTAGCTTATGTCAACTGGTCTAACACAGCCTTATGCCAAGGCATAACCCCTTCAGTGTCAACAACATTTTGATTGTGGAACTTCATTAGGGGAAAACAGGGGGAAAAGCTCATGGGCAGGTAAAAAGCCCATGTACGGCGATCGAGTCGATATCTTCGAAGAAGAAAATATCCAGATGAGAGGCCTAGCCCTACTCGAAGCCGTTTGTTTACATGCAACCGGAAGTCATGTCGGACACTCTGCGAGCGACTGGCCACAAACGGGAGTTCGCAAGAGAGAAAGCGTTGTGACCTTGACTGAGTTGGCCGTCCCCTCAATGTGTAGTGTCCATGTTCCCCGTTTGGGGACATTTTTTATATATGCAACTAATACTTGTGGCGGTGCCATAGCCGATGAGGTTTAACCGAGGCGTGGTCACCGCTACAGCTATCTGTATTAATTAAAAAATCGGGACTTTACTGGTTTCGTACTGCCTCCGGGCATTGCCTCCAGTATTGTTCCCACCATATCAAGTTGTATTTACAAATGTCCCATATGTGTCTGATTCAGACCAAGAGGACGTAAAACTCCATTTTCGCCGTCGCCATTAACTTTAGGCACGCTACCCTATAGGCGTGTGCACATATAAGCGGAAAATGCGGATGGGTATATGGGTGTCCGTGTGGAAAATGCGGATTGGTTTCCATGTACCCAGCAGCACGAAAGGGACATTAAGTGTCAAAATGACTATTCTGAGATAATTATACATTTGAAAACTTCAGACAATTCTCTTTCTAATGATACAAGAACCATTCTTGTATCTTTTTCCGTTCCAGAGTTATGAGCATTTAAAGTTAGTAGGGTGAGCGTCGGCCATTTTGAGAAAACACAATCTAAAGTTTAGCCTAGCTGAACAAAAAGCATTGACCTACTCGTTTTAATGCACTTATAAGGCCATTTAGAGACCATATTACATATTGTCCTTTATAAATATGAAAGATAAGATGCCAGAGAACACGAAAATACCCATAACTCAAAATTGACAAAAAATTAGATTTTTGACTTTGCAAGCCTGTTGTGAGAAACTAGCCCAGCGACTTAATGTCCCTTTCGTGGTTCTGGGTCACATATGTGCACACGCTCCTACAATAGAGGGCCTGCTACAAACATACGATGCAGATCTGAATGCGTGACGATGCGAGTTATGACTCACGTGAGCTTAGTGAGAAAAAACGGCAAAATCATTTTTAGACGGAAGTATTTTGCGTGAATCAGGACTCACGTAATCCAGTCGCATTGCACCCACACACTATTTTACGTGTGTGTGGCGCCGGCTTAAAACAGGAAAGAAATTTGATTTTTTTTTTTTAAAGCATAATAAAGAAAAGAGTTAAAGGGGCACACTGACGGATGAGTTTTTTTTTGCAAGAAACACGTCGAGATTACCAGGAAAACACCCTTTACAGAGATTGCAGCACTCACTTTGCTCTGGTTTCCTATCAATCAAACCGTCAAATCCGCGATTCCTCCTTGGTGGAGGTGCTGGAAGTCAAATTCTTTCACCCAAAGAGAAGGCGTATGCCGTCTCTTTACTAATGGACGCCAAATCGTTTGCACGAATGTTTCGCAATACAAGCCTTTTTAAAAAAAAATTTAATTTCATGCAGTTTATGTAAAGGAGTTTCAACAGTCGTGCGATTTTAGTGGACGTGTGGCTGGCCCTTTAATGTCTGTACTGTGTCGGTGCTTTCTCTCTCTCTCTCTCGCCGAGCAAATACACATGCACAGAAGCACTCGCCGAGCCGTACTGCGCACA
This sequence comes from Phymorhynchus buccinoides, assembly GCA_017654935.2. Taxonomy (NCBI): domain Eukaryota; kingdom Metazoa; phylum Mollusca; class Gastropoda; order Neogastropoda; family Raphitomidae; genus Phymorhynchus; species Phymorhynchus buccinoides. The sequence goes on from CM065692.1 coordinate 641,824, forward strand.
CGCACACGCGCGCGCACACACCCTGACACACACACACACTGACACACACACACACACACACACACACACACACACACACGACGCACACACACTGTGACGCACACACAGGCACGTACGCACGCACACACAGGCACGCACGCATGCGCGCGCACACATACACACAAACGCCGCATGCACGCGCGCGAGCACACACGCACACGTTACACATACACCAACCTTCAGTGGGAATCCCTAGAATCAAGGCGCACCAAACATCAGACCATCATGATGTATAAGATCGTGAACGCCCTTGTTGACATCCCGGCCGAGCAATACCTCCTTCCAGGAAACACCCGTACAAGATCAAACCACTCCCTTAAATTCCAAGGTCAAACACACTCAAGTACAGTTTCTTCCCCAGGACCATTCCTGTGTGGAATTATCTCCCGGCTGCAGCAGCTGAGGCTCCCTCTTTAGTATCATTCAAGAGGGAGCTCAACAACATGTCATTTTAAAATTCAAGATAGGGTTAGGGGGGGCCATAGACCAAAGTAGGGGTAAACTAAGGCAGGAGCTGTGCCGGTCGGGGCTTGCCCCCGGGGACCGCTACGGTAGCCGGATTGGTCTTGCCTGGATACTGCGAAACAAAGGTCTATGGTCCATAAATATGCATCTTCACACACACACGCACACACACACGCCGCACACGCACACGCACACACACATACACACACAACTGGAGATAGGCATAAATTAATAGACTTTTTTTCTTCTTTAAAAAAAAAATGTATTAGGAAGTATTGCGCAACCTCAAGTCACTTATAGTCTTCTTAGACGGCGTGACTAATATATTTGAAGATTGAAGATACTGCGCGTGCGCACTCACACACACATATCCCTTGAAGAAGGTCAAGGTCGTGCGCTCAGGACGACAGCTGAAAATGCTGTCCAGTTTAATCAAAGATACTGTACAGTCTTTGGTTTAATTCGATAATTCTTCGAGGGAAGAACTGGGTCAGGAAGATTGGACAGTGTTAAATTCCATGGAGCTAGATGAAACGTGGGAAGCCATAAAAAATCAAATTTTACATCCATGGAGCTAAATATTCCCAAAATTGAAATAAATGGTTATGTAAAACCCAAACCTGTCTGGTTAAACAATAAAGCACTGAGAGAAATAAAAAAGATATAGGCCTATTACCTCTTTCAAAGATTTCTAAATACCAAAAAGGGTAAAGATTATCTTAAGTATATTGATCAAAGGAACAAGTGTAATAAAGAAATTAAACGGCTAAAAAAGAGCATGAATGGAATATTGCTAAAGATTGTAAGAATAATCCAAAGAAGTTTTGGAAATATGTACGGTCAAAAACTAAAGCTGAATCAGGTATAAGCCCCTTAATAACTAAGAATTGTGACGTTGCCGTTACCGATAGTGACAAAGCAAATGTTTTAAATGAATATTTTGCTAGCGTGTTTGCTAAAGAAGACTTGGTAAATTTACCACCTGTTAATACAGCTATTTGGTCTGATGGTAAAACTGTAACAGACTTGATTGTAACTCCAAAGGCAGTTGAAATTAAGTTAATGGAATTGGATGTAAACAAGGCTCAAGGGCCGGATAATATTCCTCCTAGGGTGCTTAAAGAACTATGTAAAGAATTATCTGTTCCACTTTGTATGTTATTTAATAAATCTATGGAATTGGAAACAGTTCCTACTGAATGGAAAAATGCTTATGTTACTGCCTTGTTTAAAAAGGTTACGAAGAGTGATCCTAGTAATTATAGACCAGTGAGTCTAACATCAGTAACTTGTAAAGTATTTGAAAGTATTATTAGAGATGTTATCGTTGATCATATGAAAAATAATAAATTGTATTCAGAGTGTCAGCATGGTTTCCGTCAGCATAGGTCTTGCACCACACAGTTACTGCAGGTAATAAATGACTTAACTAAACTATTAGATAAAGGTAATAACGTATATTATTTATTTAGATTTTAGAAAAGCGTTTGACACTGTACCCCCATCAGATATTGCTTATTAAACTGCAATATTATGATATAACAGGAAAATTATTAGCTTGGATTGAAAACTTTTTGAATGATAGGAAACAATTAGTTAGAGTTGGTGACGCTTACTCTGATAATGTAGATGTAACTAGTGGTATATCGGCCCAGGGAAGCATCCTTGGTCCGTTACTTTTTACGATTTTTATAAATGACTTACCACAGGACATACCTAGCTTTTGTAAGATATTTGCAGATGACACGAAATTATATAATACATCCGTAAATAAAGATGAGATACAAAATGATCTAGATTCATTAGTGAAGTGGACAGATACTTGGAAATTATACTTTAATGCCTCAAAATGTAAAGTTTTACATCTGGGTAACAATAACACTTGTAATAATTATACTATGATTAAAGATGGTACCAACTATGTTATATCAAAGTGCACAGAAGAAAAGGATCTTGGTATAATTTTTGATGAAATTTTTTATTGATAACCATATTCATTATGCTGTTAAGAAATCAAATAAAATGCTTAGTATTATTAAAAGAACGTTTTCATACTTAGATCAGGATACTTTCCTGCATTTATGCAAAGGTTTAGTTAGACCGCATATAGAATATGGTAATGTTATTTGGTATCCCAAATTGAAAAGACAATCAACTAAATTAATTGATGGATTTAATAACTATTCGAGAGAATGGAACGCCTGATTTAAATGCAACAGAATTTTTCAAACTAACAAATTATGACAGAACAAGAAATAGCACTGATAAAATATTTATTGAATTTTGTAAAACTAAAAAAAAACTAAAAAACTGAAACAGACTGCAACGTCACTGGAACATACAACAAACAAACAACTACACGACAAGTGCAAAGTGACGTTATTTTATTCACAAGAGACAAAACAAAACTACTGGATATTTCGGCGAATGCGCCTTTATCAACACAGACAAACAATTAAACAGCAAACAGCAAATATAGCAAAAGGAGCAAAAAGCAGGCATCAGAAGGAGCAACAAAACATCAAGATCAAAATAAAAACAATACTTCCCCTCTACAGTCCAACGCGTAAATGATAGAACAAAGTTGAAACCAAAGAGCAAGGCTGCACCTTTATGGAATCAACTACGAACTAACATTAAGAGAGCACCTAATACTAACAGCTTTAACCCTTTCACCGCCAACGTTGCATTTTAGCACCACAGTGATTTAACACCTATGTCACTAAAAGGCATCAAATTGGGGTCTATTATCTATTGTCTCAGTTTTGGGAAGTAAGGATAGACCTTATTTTATATATGTCACAGAAGAATCCCCAATACTGCAGATGGATTTTGTTCTCTACCCAGGTAAATTTAATGGACATGTTTTGCTGAAACATGGCTGGCGGTGAAAGGGTTAAAAATGAGCTCGACCAATTAAAATTTTATAAAGACATAATGTATCATATCATATCATATCATATCATGGCACTATAGGCTTACTACTTGTGGCGGTGCCATAGCCGATGAGGTTTAACCGAGGCGTGGTCACCGCTACAGCTATCTGTATAGGTTTTTTTAAAAATCGGGACTTTACTGGTTTCGTACTGCCTCCGGGCATTGCCTCCAGTATTGTTCCCACCATATATTTGTATTTACAAATGTCCCATATGTGTCTGATTCAGACCAAGAGGACGTAAAACTCCATTTTCTCTCTGGCACTATAGGCTTTTCAGCCTTTTGCCCTCTGGATTGGTTCTTGTTGTTATTTATGTTGTATCGGCATTGCCGGTCGACTACTTAGGCAGTCGTGTTTTATTTGTCTAATTTATTTAAATTTACTGAATTTTTGAAAATATCGATTTAATGCGTTCTTGAATGCATTTAGTGACGATGCATTTACTGCTATGAATACGATGATTAATTCAACGCAAAAAACTGAGTGCACGATATACCTTGAGTATGTAAAAATAAAAACACAAAGATGGGACTTTGAAAGCCTAACGGCTATATTTTTTTTCGTCCCTATTTCTAATCTAATCTAATCTAATCTAATATAATCACCCGTTAGCAGCTTTATACCACATACTGCGGCGGTGCCATAGCCGATGAGGTTTAACCGAGGCGTGGTTACCGCTACACCTATCTTGTGGAAATGTACATAATGTAAATATGTTTACAAGGGCAAATGGTGCTGATGACCAAAGCCATATAAAATGTATGCATACTAACTTTGACAGCTTGATAAATAAGATAAGTGAACTGGAACTTCTAATTGATGAAAAAGATCTTGACTTAATAGCAGTAACAGAGGTTTTACCCAAGAATCCAGGTACTGACATTGTTGACTTTGCTATGAAGGGCTATAACTGTACTACTGTGAAGGAAGGAAGGGGAGTAAGTCTTTTTGTAAAGGAGGGGTTTGAGATAGATTCACTGGATAAGTACAAGAGCTTGTTCTCCCCAAGCATAGTATGCAAGGTAACATCGCCAGAGAAAGAAACTTTTATTTGTGTTCTTGTGTACAGATCAACAAACAGTTCAAGGGAACAAAATGACAAATTAAACCAACTTATCAATGCAGTGGCGGAAGATTTTAAAGATAAAGAAATTGTTTTACTCGGGGATTTTAACTATCCAGAGATAGACTGGGTGGGCTCATGAAATAGGCAAGAGAGGAGATGAGCATTCATCTACTAAGTTCTTAGAGACAGTCCATCAAAATTACTTGTTCCAGAAAGTCAAAGAACAGAGAGTCTTACAGCAGCCTAATATACTGGACCTTATTTTAACAAACCAAGATAACCTTGTGTCAGATATTGACTACTTACCACCTTTGGGAAAGAGCCATCATTCAGTTTTATGTTTTAACTTACATTTTGTAAAAAAAGAAAAGATTTACTACTGCTACTACTAAATATTTAGTCAATAAGGGAAAATATGACAGCATGAGAGAGTTTGTGGGATCTGTCAACTGGTCCAGCACTTTAAAGGACGAATGTACTGTGGATGAGTGTTGGGAGAATGTGAGTCGGATAATTATAATAATAATGAAGAAAACTTATATAGCGCACATTCCAGGCTAGCTGCTCATGGCGCTTTACAAAAAAATACATTTAATCAAATCACATCAATACCCATGCCCGCACGCACACAAGCACACACACTGACGAACATAGCATATCATTTACACGCGCATGCACACATACATACAGTACATACATACATACATACGTACGTACGTACGTACATACATACATACATACACACAGACACAAACACACACACATCCCCACACACGTGCATAAGCACATGCCAGCGCGCGCATGCACACACACACTTTCTGTCTCCCAACTTTCCCATGCCATTCCTCATCCACACACGCTTTCATTCTCACAATCCGATCATGGTGGACAGTAGTGTTCAGAGAATAGATGGGTTTTCAGGTTGGTTTTGAAAACTGACAGGGAGTTGGAATGTCTGAGAGACAGAGGGAGTTTGTTCCAAGTAGCTGGGGCAAGAAAAGGATCTCTCGCCATAAGTTTTCGTTTTAATTGAGGGAGGCTGTAGAATACGAGAATCAGAAGAAGAACGAAGCTGACGAGATGGAAATCAATGTAAGTATGAAGTAGATCAGACAGGTAAGTAGGAGCAGAGCCAGACATGACAGCAAAGGTAAGAGCAGAAAGCTTGTAGTTGATCCTGCTGGAGATTGGCAACCAGTGCAGAGAGTGCAGAAGGGGAGAAACATGTTCAAACTTGGAGGACTTAAGGATTAGTCGTGCAGCATTATTTTGGATTCTTTGGAGTTTGTTGAGAAGGTATTTTGGAAGGCCAGCAAGAGAGATCGAGTTGCAATAATCTATTCTCGAGAGGACAAATGCACAGACCAAGGTTTTTGTGGCATCAGTGGAGAGATAGTGACGAACAGAACTAATCTTACGAAGCTCAAAATAGGCAGATTTCCATAATTGTGGAAGCTTGTGACAAATTTTTACCAAAAATTAAGGTATCCCAAATGGGTACCCGCAGAAAGGATCCTCTTCCAGCGTCTCTCCTTGATAAGATAAGAAAGAAAAGGAAAGCGTTCAAAACCTATAAAAAATACCCGACCAAGGAAAATTGGGACTTCTATGCCAGGGCCCGAAACCAGGTTAGACAAGCTATCAGAAAGCATGTAAAGGAAAGAGAATCTCTTTTGGCTCAGGAAGCCAAAAATAATCCTAAAGTATTTTTTAAATATGTATCTGACAAGACTAAACCTAGAGAACAAATTTCAAAATTAAGGCAAAAAGATGGGACTTATACTGAAACAGATATGGATAAGGCAATATAGTGTTAAATGAGTTTTTTGGTAGTGTTTTTATAACAGACCCAGCAAATAGTTTGCCAAATTTTAAAGCAAGTTATAATTCAGTGATTAACTCAGTCACAATTAGTCAGGAGCAAATGCTGAAAGCACTACAGTCCTTAAAAATAGATAAATCACCTGGACCTGACGAAATACATCCTAGAGTCCTCAGGGAGTTGTCTAGCCAGTTGGCGTGGCCTCTAACATTTTTATTTAATAAATCTGTACTAGTAGGCAAAGTAGCTGGAAAACTGGAAAACTGGAAAACTAGCTGGAAAGTAGCTCAAGTTACACCAATATTTAAAAAGGGCGATAAGTGTAGTCCTGGGAACTACCGCCCAGTGAGCCTTACCTCCATCGTTTGTAAACTTTTTGAAGGTTTTATCCGTGACGCACTGTGTGATCATTTAATTGAGAATGATATTTTATCTAAAGACCAATTTGGTTTTACCCGGGGACGATCTTGTGTCACACAGCTGTTTGTCACCTTGGGAGACTGGATAGGCTCCCTGGAGGAAGGTAGGCCAGTGGACGCCGTTTACCTAGATTTTCAGAAGGCGTTCGATACTGTTTCACATTCCAGACTTATTTTGAAGCTAGCGGGTTATGGTGTGGGCGGAAGACTGTTGGGGTGGATCAGGGATTTTTTGAGCGAGCGCACACAATATGTAACTATAAATGGATTTAGTTCTAAAAAGGTAGATGTCACTAGTGGGGTCCCACAGGGTAGTGTCCTGGGTCCCACTTTATTCCTGTACTTTATAAATGATTTACCAACTTATGTAGACTGTAATATGAAGATCTTTGCTGATGACACTAAGGCATACAATAATGTAGAAAACAATGATGAATCAAGAAAAAGAGTTCAAATGTGCATTGATAACCTAGTTACATGGGCTGATACTTGGCTCATGAAATTTATTAGTCAAAAGTGTAAGGTTATGCACCTCGGTAAAAATAATCCCAAGCATACATATTATATGAAAAATAATGAAGATAAACGGGTGCTGGAACCTACAGATGTTGAGAAAGATCTTGGGGTGTTTGTGGACCCGGGCTTGACTTTCGAACCTCACATAAATAATATTGTATTAAAAGCCAACAGCTAGATGTCCGGTCTGCTTGTTAGCACTATTACTAACAAATCAAAAGTTATAATGATTCCTTTATTTAAGGCTTTGGTGAGACCTATGTTAGAGTATGGAAATTCTGTATGGTATCCACATTTGAGAAAACACATTGATATGCTAGAGGGAGTTCAGCCGGAGGAGGTTTACAAAAAAGATTGTTGGTACAAATGATATGACCTATGAGGAAAGACTTATTTATCTGCGGATACCTAGCCTAGAGTATAGAAGGCTCAGGGGTGATATGATTGAAGTTTATAAAATATGTCACCATTTATACGATTATTCCACTACTAACAGCCTACTAACTCTTTGTGAGGGTGATAGAACCCGTGGCCATAACTTTAAGCTGTACAAAAAAGATACTAATACCAGACTAGCACAAAACTTTTTTACTAACAGAGTAATAAATGCATGGAATAACCTTCCCGATGAAGCAGTTAATGCAAAGTCATTAAATTCATTCAAAAATATCATAGACAAGTTTTTCCAAAACAAAATGTATTCAGTTAATATACAGATTTAAAGGAATAAAACACAGATGCCTTAGTAGTCATCAGTGAATGAAGCCAAACCAAATAAAAATCAAAAACATATTTAGAGGGCAAAAGGCTAAACAAAATAGCCTATAGTGCCATTTATGCTATGCTATGCTATATTTGTATTTGGTTGGTTGGTAGTGGAAGGTTTAACGTCCTCATAGCCGAGGCTATTTGTATTTACAAATGTCCCATATATATGTGTCTGATTCAGACCAAGAGGACGTAAAACACCATTTTCGTCGCCAATCTAATCCCCCGTCTCCTGATTATCTCTCTCTTTCACTCTCTATATATATTCTCTCTCTCTGTCTCTCTGTCTCTCTTTGCCCGTGAGAGAGAGAGAGAGAGAGAGAGAGAGAGAGAGAGTAATCTACCTTCCGAAATACGTTCACTGAGAGTTACGTTTCTTGTGTGTTGGAACTTGGAGGACACAGCAAGACAAGCGAAATGCCGTCCCCAATTTCGTTTATAGAATTTGCTGGAACTGTGGCGGGCGTGGGATTTGTCATTGGTGTGAATGTTTTTGCAAAGAAGCCAGCATGGACAGGTTTGTCGTTACATTCGTTAAAAACAGCTGAAATGGTTTAATCGACGTTTCTTTTGCTGCCGAATATTTTCATAATTTTGTCCTTGACTCAATGACTGCAGTTAAAAGACAAGTTCTAGACTTATTCAGTTATTGCAGAGACTAGGGTTGCGGGTCCGTAACCCGCATTCTTCAGGCTACGGTTACGGGGGTCAATAACGGGACGCCAAAATTGTGCGCATTTTTGCGTCCCGTTATTGACTCAATTGAGCCCCGTAAAAAACTAACATTGACTCTCTAGATAACATGTTCGGGACTAACTAGCTGGATCCATAACCCAGTATAGTATAGTTATAATAGTATAGTGTGGGACGGCTCAAGCCTAAGCCCCGCGGCTTATAAATGTCCCTTCACTGCATTGACACTGTTTCAGTGGCGTAGGAACGTTTTCAAGCCTCGGACAAGCGCAAGCGCATGGACAAGACGAATGGATGGATAGGTTCTGGATCTGGATATAGTACTTTGTAGGAGCCTATGAAGGCTATATGACTCTGTGCCAAAAGGTGGGCATGAAAAGTGGACATAGAGGGTAAAAAATGAAACTATTAATACCATTTAAATACATGTATGCATATTTAGAAAGGATATAAATGAGGCAAAACATGTGCAAAGTGGCAGGACAATTTTTCAACCGATTTCTGAGAAAATAGTGATAATGTGGTGTCCTCCACCTGATGACAACCATCAATGATTACATCACAACCATGGTGTTATGTCACAGTATTTTCTCATAGCTCCAGCAAATCTTGTTGTGTTAAGTTGTTTTCATTGTTTGCTATTAGTCTGTGACATTTCCTGTTGAAATTTGTTGTTAGTATGAATGATGATTATTATGGGTCTGTTGAGGTAACAAATGACCTTTGTCATCACTTTACATTTGAAAGTTGTATCAAATACACTAATTCTGTCTTTAAGTACTTAAGATGCCATAAAAAAACCAATTACAACTTAACTGAATATTTTCTACCAAACTATTAATTGATTCATGTCATTGTTTTTGTTTTATTACACAATGTGTGAAAAATGTATGACAAACATCAAAGTTACCTACATCATTTATTTTCCAGTTTCTGGCCAAAATGTCTATGAATAACTGTATTTTTGTCAACTAACTACAGTAAGCAGAATGCTTTAAAGAAAATAATAACTTGCATGAATAAAGGTTTTTTTTAAAAACTGTTGAATTATTTATCATAATTCACTATTTACACCATAGGACATGTATGACGAACATCATAGTTACACTTTCATTAAGCACTATTTTTTCATTTATCTTTCTATGAAGGCTGCAAAGTGCTCTAAATGAATTACTAAACCCACTGAAGTGGTGTTTATTTGTTTATTAGATGGTTAGACCTATAAAACCAGCTAAATTTGATAATTAACATTTTCTTGATGACAAACATCAAGTCCAGTAAAATGATTACATTGAACATTTGGATTAGTGTAGAAGAAAAAAATGAACATGCTGGTGTTAAATAAGGGTAGAGGTCAACTTTATATGACAGTTTAATTGTAAAATAAAAGAGAGCAAGTTAAAAATATATATCTTGAGGATTTTATTGAGCATTATAGCTTAGGTATGACGGATGTCAAGTGTTACATCTAAGACAGAACCTTTAAGAGAAAGTGCAATATTATTTAAAATAATATATTTTGTAAAAATACTTTTATGCTCCTATGATAAAGTAATATCTGCTCCAACAAAGCATGACATTTTCATGTATTTTGGATTTATATAAGTGAAAATTGTTGGGAAGTTTGATTTTGGTTGAATGATTACATCAAAAATGATGTTTGTCATCAACATTGGTTTAAGCCTAATAACTAACAGAACTTTCATTTTTGAATGTTACAATCTTTAGCGTTTACTAATGAGGTACTTTTGCATAACCTGTCCAAATTTCAAGTAATTTTACTGGAGTTTGTGTGTTCTAGCACTTGTTGAAATCATGACTATTTGCAATGTCCACTTTTGAAGACCAGATTTTGGGGCTGATTTGACATTCATTGTCACATAACTAAACAACTACTGGTCTTACAAAGCTGATATTGTCTCTATTGTCTTTTCAGACATTTGTCTATATGTTTATAACATAAGCACAACAGTCAGAAGGTTATGTGACAATTTATTGAGAATGTAAGTACCTGACCCTCTCCGTGCTCACCTTTTGGCACAGAGTCATATATACACAACGGATTTGGAGAGCGCATTTTCAAAATATTGTGTATTCAGTAAATTTAAATAAATTAAATTAAACAAATAAAACACGACTGCCTAAGTAGTCGATCGGCAATGCTGATACAACATAAATAACAAAAAGAACCAATCTAGAGGGCAAAAGGCTGAAAAGCCTATAGTGCCATGATATGATATGATATGAGAGTTAGAATTGATGCCTTGATGGTAATGACACATAGGATTTGAAATTAATGTCTTGATCATAGTTGATGTTTGTTACTGTTAGTATATAATAATGACATTAATTTGATTAAGGCTTTACAATTTTCTGCCTTGATGGTAATGATACAAGAAAATTATTTTGTTTGTCTTGATGGTACTGACACCGAAGAATTAAAGTTGCTGTCTTGGTGGTAGTGACAGCCTTTTTTAATTTTATTGGCCATAGTCCTTTCTTTCATAGTATCCAGGCAAGACCAATCCGGCTACCGTAGCGGTCACTGGGGACAAACCCCGACTGGCACAGCTCCTGCCATTAATTTACCACTACTCTGGTCTATGGCCCCTAACCCCTAATTTAGTTTTTAGTTGGTGCAGGCCCTGATGGACCGCCCAGCGCTGATGATGCTGCGCTGGCGGGGCCTGCTTCGATGGAGGCGTCAGTCATTTGATTCCATTCCACGACTGTCCTGACAAAATATGAGTTCTTAAACTGTTCTGTATGGCTTGGTCTGACTTTTAAGCCTGGAGAATTGTTTAATGCCTGCCTCTTCATGATGTTATCATTATCAAAGTCCTTGAAATGTGTTGGCTTGATCCTTCTGCGGTCAGAGGTGACTGGAGTCAAAAAGGCCTCGGGTGGCAATGCTGGGATCTGGCCCTCAGCAATTTAATCATGATACTAAGTATGATAAAGATAATGATGATAATGATCATCCTGTTGTTTTAGGCATCTACAAGCATGCAGCGGCTGTGGCAGTGGGCTATTTCATTGGCCAGCAGTTAGGATGAACACGGAGGCAGGGTGCAGAAAACTCATCATGCTGGAGGACTACGTGTTTGTGTGATAATGATGCTATGTAATAAAGATAATTATAATGATAATAAAGATAATGATAATCCTGTTGTTTCAGGCATCTACAAGCATGCAGCGGCTGCGGCAGTGGGCTATTTCACGGGCCAGCAGTTGGAGAGAATGAACACAGAGGCTGGGCGCAGAAAACTCATCATGCTGGAGGACTATGTGCGTCTTCATCCCGAGGACTTTGAGGAGGAAGGTGAGGGTCTGGTATTAGTAGTGTGTGTGTGTGTGATGTGTGTGTTATAGCCATAACAGTCAGTGCAAATGTCTCCTAAGGCCAACTAATCCCCTTGGCTGTGCACAGCCCTAACAGTCAGTGCAAATGTCTAAAGAGTGACAGTTATTACTAGGCAATTTCAAAAATAATACTATGCGGGTCACAAAATGAGAAAGATCCATTGATAGATGATTCCAGACATTTTTTTAATCTCACCTGTATCTATCTAGGAGCACAATAAAACACTAAAAACAAGTGAAAAGGGAATACACTTGCATGTTTGCTCACTAACACGCAGCTACAGTGGAACCCCGCTTTACGGCACCTCAGTAATGTGGACAGTTGGACTCAATCTCTTCCCTTCTTATTCATTACTAAGAGAGTCTTCAGTATAGTGACCACCTGGCAATTACAGACAGTTTTGGCCAGTCTGTAGGGTGGTCGCAATACTGAGGTTCCACTGTATCCAGTATAGTGACCACCTGGCAATTACAGACCGTTTGGGCCAGTCTGTAGGGTGGTCGCGATGGGGTTCCATTGTATCCAGTATAGCGACCACCTGGCAGTTATGGACAGTTTTGGCCAGTCTGTAGGGTGGTCGCAATACTGAGGTTCCACTGTATCCAGTATAGCGACCACCTGACAATTACAGACAGTTGTGGCCAGTCTGTAGGGTGGTCGCAATACTGAGGTTCCACTGTATCCAGTATAGCGACCACCTGACAATTACCGACAGTTTGGGCCAGTCTGTAGGGTGGTCGCAATACTGAGGTTCCACTGTATCCAGTATAGCGACCACCTGACAATTACAGACAGTTTGGGCCAGTCTGTAGGGTGGTCGCAATACTGAGGTTCCACTGTATCCAGTATAGCGACCACCTGACAGTTACCAACAGTTTGGGCCAGTCTGTAGGGTGGTCGCAATACTGAGGTTCCACTGTATCCAGTATAGCGACCACCTGACAATTACTGACAGTTTGGGCCAGTCTGTAGGGTGGTCGTAATGCTGAGGTTCCACTGTATCCAGTATAGCGACCACCTGACAGTTACTGACAGTTTGGGCCAGTCTGTAGGGTGGTCGCAATACTGAGGTTCCACTGTATCCAGTATAGCGACCACCTGACAATTACCGACAGTTTGGGCCAGTCTGTAGGGTGGTCGCAATACTGAGGTTCCACTGTATCCAGTATAGCGACCACCTCACAATTACGGACAGTTTGGGCCAGTCTGTAGGGTGGTCGTAATGCTGAGGTTCCACTGCAACACTTTAATACTTTAATCACACACATGCACACAAGTATGCACACACACAAGTATGCACACACACATGCACACGCACACACACACATACGCACACACACAGACACACACAAGCATACATACATGCACACATTCAATGCCATTCATGCATGGGTGTACACACACACACACACATACATACACACTTGAATATATCATAGTTTTAAATGACAAATTGATACATTTGTTAACATATTTTAATGTTTAACACTTTAGCAAATTGATTTTACCCTATTCCATACAAAATAATACAATGTTCCTTGTTGATTTCAGCTGTATGATGACTAATAATACAATGTTTCTTGTTGATTTCAGCTGTACCGTGACTAATAATACAATGTTCCTTGTTGATTTCAGCTGTATGATGACTAATAATACAATGTTCCTTGTTGATTTCAGCTGTACCATGACTAATAATACAATGTTTCTGGTTGATTTCAGCTGTATGATGACTAATAATACAATGTTTCTTGTTGATTTCAGCTGTATGATGACTAATAATACAATGTTCCTTGTTGATTTCAGCTGTATGATGACTAATAATACAATGTTTCTTGTTGATTTCAGCTGTATGATGACTAATAATACAATGTTCCTTGTTGATTTCAGCTGTATGATGACTAATAATACAATGTTTCTGGTTGATTTCAGCTGTATGATGACTAATAATACAATGTTCCTTGTTGATTTCAGCTGTATGATGACTAATAATACAATGTTTCTGGTTGATTTCAGCTGTATGATGACTAATAATACAATGTTTCTTGTTGATTTCAGCTGTATGATGACTAATAATACAATGTTTCTTGTTGATTTCAGCTGTATGATGACTAATAATACAATGTTTCTTGTTGATTTCAGCTGTATGATGACTAATAATACAATGTTTCTTGTTGATTTCAGCTGTATGATGACTAATAATACAATGTTCCTTGTTGATTTCAGCTGTATGATGACTAATAATACAATGTTTCTGGTTGATTTCAGCTGTATGATGACTAATAATACAATGTTCCTTGTTGATTTCAGCTGTATGATGACTAATAATACAATGTTCCTTGTTGATTTCAGCTGTATGATGACTAATAATACAATGTTCCTTGTTGATTTCAGCTGTATGATGACTAATAATACAATGTTTCTTGTTGATTTCAGCTGTATGATGACTAATAATACAATGTTCCTTGTTGATTTCAGCTGTATGATGACTAATAATACAATGTTTCTTGTTGATTTCAGCTGTATGATGACTAATAATACAATGTTCCTTGTTGATTTCAGCTGTATGATGACTAATAATACAATGTTTCTTGTTGATTTCAGCTGTATGATGACTAATAATACAATGTTTCTTGTTGATTTCAGCTGTATGATGACTAATAATACAATGTTTCTTGTTGATTTCAGCTGTATGATGACTAATAATACAATGTTTCTTGTTGATTTCAGCTGTATGATGACTAATAATGCAATGTTTCTTGTTGATTTCAGCTGTATGATGACTAATAATACAATGTTTCTTGTTGATTTCAGCTGTATGATGACTAATAATACAATGTTTCTTGTTGATTTCAGCTGTATGATGACTAATAATGCAATGTTTCTTGTTGATTTCAGCTGTATGATGACTAATAATGCAATGTTTCTTGTTGATTTCAGCTGTATGATGACTAATAATACAATGTTCCTTGTTGATTTCAGCTGTATGATGACTAATAATACAATGTTTCTTGTTGATTTCAGCTGTATGATGACTAATAATACAATGTTCCTTGTTGATTTCAGCTGTATGATGACTAATAATACAATGTTCCTTGTTGATTTCAGCTGTATGATGACTAATAATACAATGTTTCTGGTTGATTTCAGCTGTATGATGACTAATAATACAATGTTTCTTGTTGATTTCAGCTGTATGATGACTAATAATACAATGTTCCTTGTTGATTTCAGCTGTATGATGACTAATAATACAATGTTCCTTGTTGATTTCAGCTGTATGATGACTAATAATACAATGTTTCTTGTTGATTTCAGCTGTATGATGACTAATAATACAATGTTCCTTGTTGATTTCAGCTGTATGATGACTAATAATACAATGTTCCTTGTTGATTTCAGCTGTATGATGACTAATAATACAATGTTTCTTGTTGATTTCAGCTGTATGATGACTAATAATACAATGTTTCTTGTTGATTTCAGCTGTATGATGACTAATAATACAATGTTCCTTGTTGATTTCAGCTGTATGATGACTAATAATACAATGTTCCTTGTTGATTTCAGCTGTATGATGACTAATAATACAATGTTTCTGGTTGATTTCAGCTGTATGATGACTAATAATGCAATGTTTCTTGTTGATTTCAGCTGTATGATGACTAATAATACAATGTTCCTTGTTGATTTCAGCTGTATGATGACTAATAATACAATGTTTCTTGTTGATTTCAGCTGTATGATGACTAATAATGCAATGTTTCTTGTTGATTTCAGCTGTATGATGACTAATAATGCAATGTTTCTTGTTGATTTCAGCTGTATGATGACTAATAATACAATGTTCCTTGTTGATTTCAGCTGTATGATGACTAATAATACAATGTTTCTTGTTGATTTCAGCTGTATGATGACTAATAATACAATGTTTCTTGTTGATTTCAGCTGTATGATGACTAATAATGCAATGTTTCTTGTTGATTTCAGCTGTATGATGACTAATAATACAATGTTCCTTGTTGATTTCAGCTGTATGATGACTAATAATACAATGTTTCTTGTTGATTTCAGCTGTATGATGACTAATAATACAATGTTCCTTGTTGATTTCAGCTGTATGATGACTAATAATACAATGTTCCTTGTTGATTTCAGCTGTATGATGACTAATAATACAATGTTTCTTGTTGATTTCAGCTGTATGATGACTAATAATACAATGTTCCTTGTTGATTTCAGCTGTATGATGACTAATAATGCAATGTTTCTTGTTGATTTCAGCTGTATGATGACTAATAATACAATGTTCCTTGTTGATTTCAGCTGTATGATGACTAATAATACAATGTTCCTTGTTGATTTCAGCTGTATGATGACTAATAATACAATGTTTCTTGTTGATTTCAGCTGTATGATGACTAATAATACAATGTTCCTTGTTGATTTCAGCTGTATGATGACTAATAATACAATGTTCCTTGTTGATTTCAGCCCCCAAGACGTATGGTGACATCCTCATGAAGTGGTATCCTGTGCGGTGATCTGGGTCGACTCCACGCCGAGAGAAACACGCCACCTGGTGTCAGTCGTCCGGTTTTGTTTTTATTATTATTACCCCCCTTTGCAGTGAGAGACACTGAAGATATCATTGGATGAAATAGTGTACATGTATGTGTGAATGGATGTGTAGATTAAACTTTGAGAAACGCGAACATGGGTTTTCTTATGTGTGTATCAGTGTGTCTGCTTGAGAGGGAAAGAAAGTTGTTTGTACAAATTAATTACAGTGGAACCTCCCTTTTAAGACCTTGAATTGCCTTGGCATGAGGCTGTATCAGACCAGTTGACATGAGCTAGAACGCCAAGGCTACATCAAAATGTTGTTATGCTCTGAATGATTGTGCGGGGATTGTCTTAAGCCATGGCAAGCTCCCAGCATAACATCATCAGTCTAAAATCCCCCGAAGACGGAGTGGGGCTGCCCACATGGCTGGGTAGTCAAAAACGGTCACACACATAATGTTCTCATCCCTAGCTGGTGCATTTGTACTGAATTGTTCAAGCGCTCTGGCTGTTGGGATGATCCCTGGAGTCGTTAAGCCAGGGAACAACAACAACAACAGACCTTGAAAAATCATCCGAAATAAGGTCTTATAAGGTCTTCAGTGGGAGGGAGTTGTATAAGGGAGGTGATTTTAATACTTACAAAGAAGGGCAATGTTTCAGAGAAGTAGGTCTTAAATGGGAGAGAGTTGTATCAGGGAGGTGATGTTAATACTTGCAAAGAAGGGCAACGTCTCAGAGAAATAGGTCTTAAATGGGAGAGAGTTGTATCAGGGAGGTGATGTTAATACTTGCAAAGAAGGGCAACGTCTCAGAGAAGTAGGTCTTAAATGGGAGAGAGTTGTATCAGGGAGGTGATGTTAATACTTGCAAAGAAGGGCAACGTCTCAGAGAAGTAGGTCTTAAATGGGAGAGAGTTGTATCAGGGAGGTGATGTTAATACTTGCAAAGAAGGGCAACGTCTCAGAGAAGTAGGTCTTAAATGGGAGAGAGTTGTATCAGGGAGGTGATGTTAGTACTTGAAAAGAAGGGCAACGTCTCAGAGAAATAGGTCTTAAATGGGAGAGAGTTGTATCAGGGAGGTGATTTTAATACTTGCAAAGAAGGGCAACGTCTCAGAGAAGTAGGTCTTAAATGGGAGGAGTTGTATCAGGGAGGTGATGTTAATACTTACCAAGAAGGGCAATGTCTCAGAGAAGTAGGTTTTAAGGTTGTTGACTACTTCAAAATGAAAGCATTGAGGATTTGCTGAAATAATATTTTTGGGAAAGTAAACAGTCTAACAATGTAAAAAATACAAAAATAAGTAGGTGTCGCTGTGCTCATTTTCAAATGAGCATGAGATTTTTAGATTTATGAGTACTGAAAATGACCAAAATAGCTACTTGCAGAGTAAAATGATATAAAAGTAAACATTTTAATGTCATTCATTCAGAATATAGCGAAGGAAGTCCTCGTGAAATTTGTTAAAAAAAATTAATTGAACATTAACATTTTGGGAAAAATACAGGTTTTAATGTCAGCAAAAATTTCATTTTTCAATTTTTGACCCCCGTAGCTGACAGAAACTCATAATTAATCCTGAAAAACTATTGTCAATTTGCTGAAGCCTTGCAGGAATAATGTTTAATATCTCCTTTTCATATAAAACAAACAATAAAGGTATGTCGCCGCGCTCATTTTTGAAATAAAGACAAAATACTTACCCCGCCCCTCCCATCTAAAATCAAGATTTTTACCATTATCAGAGACTGAAATCATCACAAGTCCCTTACAAGTAATGACAATTGTCTGAAACTTTGCAGAAATAATGTTTAATATCTTCTTTTCATATAAAACAAACAATCAAGGTTTGCTTTGCCTCTGTCACTGGTGCAGGACCTCAGTATCTCAGAGACATTCTTCATACCTACAT
Organism: Phymorhynchus buccinoides; assembly: GCA_017654935.2. Classification (NCBI taxonomy): domain Eukaryota; kingdom Metazoa; phylum Mollusca; class Gastropoda; order Neogastropoda; family Raphitomidae; genus Phymorhynchus; species Phymorhynchus buccinoides. The sequence continues at coordinate 660,392 of CM065692.1, forward strand.
CCCATCCCGTCAGCTCCGCTCTTCTGCAGACACCCGTCTCTTGTGCATTCCGACAGTCAGAACGAAATCCTTTGGTCAGCGAGCTTTTGCCTTATAAGGCCCTTCTCTCTGGAACAACTTACCTCTCAATGTCCGCCATTCCCAGTCTGTCAGCTCTTTCAAATCCTCCACAAAAAAACCATCTCTTTCAGCTCAGATAAACACCCTGTCTTGTATCCTGTCGTTATCTAGTTATGCTGGAAACACTACATTTTGTACTCTGCTATGGATGAGCTGCGTGTGTGTGTGTGTGTGTGTGTGCGTGCATGTGTGTGTGTGCGTCCGTGTTGGGGGGCATTTGTCCCTCTGCACGCGCGTGCACGTGTGTGTGCATGCATGCGTGCGTGCTGGGAGATCTATGAAAAGTAGGTCAGCTTGAGGTATATGAAGGGGGATGGTGAATGCGGGGGCGGGCGGAGGGGGAGGGGGGTAGTGTGAGAAAATGACTTTTGCGTGGAAAACGCTAGTTATGGTTTGGATTCGGGGGGGGGGGGGGGGGGGGGGACGTAAATGTAGTTATCATGATTTCGTTTCGGGTTGTTCCTTATGAAAAGTGCGTTGTGTTTTTTTGCTCAGATTTTTAACTTCTTTGTGAAGCACTTAGAGCCCTGTAAGGAGAATAAGCGCTATATAAATTGTCATTATTATTATTATTATTATGTCACCCTGCTTGCTTTGAAATAAAGAGGAAATACCCCACCTACATCTAAAATCACCAGAGAGCACTAAAGATAGATCATAGGCCCCAAGTGGGTCACTGAGGCCTTGCATGATGTCATTTTGTTTACGTCTTTGTCTATTGTGTCATTGAAGAAGTTTATTTGACGTCATCCTTGGTGAAGTGCTGTCGTAATTGGCACGAAATATCCGACTACAAGCAACTTGTTCGTTTGTTTTATTCTTGTGGAAGTGTGTATATTAACTTGAGTGTTAAACTTTAACATACTACTTTAACTTAAAGTAGTATGTTTGTTGAGCTGTAGTATCTTTTTTAAAAGATTATTTTACAATTAAAAATTGCGACATACAATAAGCATGCTGCTCCATGAGATGCGCAGAAACATGCGCAAAGAGAATAGTCCAAGATGAGAAGGCACGAAAACGGGTGAATCGTAAAAAAAATATGTACAGATTAAAGAATAGTATGATCAGACTCAGAAGAGTTTACTTAACACTTCCTGAGGTAGGGACATCAAAAAATTTCAGTCTTTCATTGTTTATTTAGTATTTTAAAATATGGTATAAATGCAGACAAAAGCGCAGCTCCGGCAACGAAAGAGGGGCCCGCAGTTAATGCTTCTTCAACAAATCTAGTTGTAAAAAATAAACTTAATGCACGCATGTCTTCAATTACGACACATTCTGCTTCTTGTACCTTTAACTTTGTAAAATCAACATGTTACTATTATTTTATTACACATCGTTTTTATTTTAACCAATCATTGTTCGAATGTAAGAACGAAAGTAAGACAGCGGTAATCCACAATGGCGCTTCGCGTTCAGAGCAAAGTGCCTATCATCACTTTTACGACTGAATTCATTATGTGACGCAGTTTTGATTCCAATCGATTATAGATGTGAGCAAGTGTGTTACGATTGTGCTTGTGTATAAAATGTAGAATGGGTGCATTGATAGAGTAGGCAATGACTTCAACGGATTGAACTGGAAAAAAAGGTTTAGATCTAGATAATCATTATCTGATAATGCACGCTCTTCTAGGCTTCTTGCCCACAGTCAACCAGCTGACAATTCTGCCCCCTTTTTGGGGCTTACTGAAAACCTAGATCTATCCTGGCCCAACCAGATTATTATAGGATGTACTCAGGCAGAGAGAGAGTAGTGAGTGTAAAAAGCAAGTGTGTGAGTGAGTGGGGGGGGGGGGGGGGCAGAGTGAGTGAGTGTGTCTGTGTGCATGTGTGTGTGTGCGTGTGCGTGCATGTGTGTGTCTTTGTTGTTGCTTTTTGTGTGCGTATGTATACATGTGTGTGAGAGAAATGAAATGAAAAATGAATTTGATTGACATTAGCAAACAATGCTCCAATGCCAAGGAAGCACAAGCCACGAACTAAAGAATATAAGCCTATAATTGTGTGTGTGTGTGAGAGAGAGAGAGAGAGAGAGAGAGAGAGAGAGAGAGAGAGAATGTGTGTGTGTGTGTGTGTGTTAATGTGTGTGTGTGAGAAAGAACGAAAGAACGAACCAACGAACGAAATTTTATCTATACAGGGTAATGAGATAAGTATACATACTTTTTTACACCCAGCCCTGTGGGAAACAAAATATCGAAATAAACAACAATTAAAAACAACATCCAATGAAAAAAATATAATAAACAACAACCATGAATATCGTGGAAAAAGTGAAAATGTTGAGGGAGAGAGGGATGGAGAGAGAGAGAGAAAGAGAGAGAGAGAGAGAGAGAGAGAGAGAGAGAGAGAAAGAGATTGTGTGGTGTGATGTGGGGGTGGATGTACTCGTAAACGTTGACGTCGTGAACGAGGTTGTGATGTGGGAGGGTGTAATTTTTCTTTTTTATGTATGTTGTGTGAATGCCGTGTTTATGTGCTTTTTATTTAATAAAATAATATGTGGTTGATTATAGTCCTGTATTGTTTTTACCCCATCGCATAAACCAATTTCTTTCTTTACTGAAGCAAAAGATTGTTGTTGACGAAGTCATACCCTGGCTAAAAGATTTCAGGGATCATCCCAACAAATGCAAATGCACCAGCTAGGAATGAGAATACTATGTGTGTGACCGCTTTTGATTACCCCGACACGTTTGCAGCCACACTCCAACTTCGGAGGATTTGGAAGACTGACGATGTTATGCTAGGAGTTTGTCATATCTAAATACAATCCCGCATAATTATGAAGAGCATAACAACATTTTGATGTAGCTTTGGTGTTCTAGCCTATGTCGATTGGGCTGACACAGCCTTAAAGGCGATCTGAAGCAAATAAAATGAAGCATTGATTGATCGATTTTATTTTTCTTGGAAATGGAGAGAGTTGATTGATCAATTTTATTTTTCTTGGAAATGATCAACAGAAGATTGTTAAAGATTGTTAAGTTTAGAGATTGAAAAGATATGTGCAGCCATTAGGAACTACATCTCGGTTACAAAATCCAAACTGCTTAAACCCTTCAGTGCTTGGGACATTTAATAAATAAATAAGTCCTGCTACTTTTAGTGAAAACAAATGAAAAAGAAACAGCCGAAGGTGCTGATGGTACACACAGGACATTCCATTAAGTATACAGGGCTCTCCCGGCTTGGTGACCATCAGATGCAATGCAGATGAGTCCTTGCGAAATGTCCCTATGGGGGTACCAGCCCGTTTATCACGACTACAGAACCCGCCGGCAAAAGACACCCCACCCAGAAACCAGCAGTAACCATCCAACAGCCCACCAAGGACAGGCGAGGCCAGTGCATTTCTTGGCCCAATGTTTGAATACAAGTGTTCAATTCTGTGTCACACGACTAGGTTGATCTTACCAAACCACGAGCATCTTCTTTTTAGTTTAATCGCAATAAGGGAACCAGGTCATGGGTTGTTGAACACACACCTTCCTCCTCTTTTTGTGTGATTTGCACTTACATTATCAAATGGATTTGCTTGCTGAAGGAGTGACTAAAAAGCATGGCTGTGTGACAGATTGATAGCAGGCATCGCTATTAGTCATTTGCATTGAGTATGTAGCTGGAGAGGGAAGGAAATAAGGTATTTTTGCATATTAAGAACTTCGTTATAGCTATATACTGACAGTGAAGTATATGATATATCAGCCTAGAAGTAGAACCACTTTCAACAGTTAGCCTTTTCCCACTTACTTAAAAAAAAGGGTTATGCTTAGTTTTCCTCATTAGTCCCTTGCTAGAATTTTCGTTTAATTATAACTGTCCATGATCAAAATGCCTTTGCCACTTAAGGAATTAAAGAATGATGATGAAAATGTCCCTACATCAGACATTGACAAACACACCTTGAGGAAACATGCCAAATTGCATGCTTGTTACATGAAAATTGACTGCCTTCAAAATGCCATTGGCATTGAAAGGGTTAAAGGCTGAACTGCAATTGTCCATACATCAGAAATTGATAAACACACCATAAGAAACTATCATATCAAATTTCATGCTTATTTCATGAAAATTTCCAACACTAGATTTTTTAAAAATTATAACCATCCGCGAGCAAAATGCCCTTGGCACTGAAGGGGTTAAAGGCTGAATTGAAAGTGTCCCTACATCAGAAATTGATAAGCACACCATAAGAAACTATCATGCCAAATGTCATGCTTATTTCGCGAAAATGCATACCTCTAGAATTTGTTTTAGTTATAAATGTCTGCGAAAAATGCCCTTGGCACTGAAAGGGTTAAAGGCTGAATTCAAAATGTCCCTACGTCAGAAATAAATAAACACACCATTAGAAAATATTATGCCAAATTCCATGCTTGTTACATGAAAATGCACACCACTAGAATTGTTTTTAATTAAAGTTGTCCGCAATAAAATGCCCCTGGCACTGAAAGAGTTAAAGGCTAAATTGAAAATGTCCCTTCATTAGAAATTGATAAACACACCATAAGAAACCATCAAGCCAAATTTCATGTTTCTTATATGAATATGCCCAACACTAGAATAAAAAAAAAATTATAACTGTTCGCGATCAAAATTCCCTTGGTACTGAATGGGTTAAAGGCTGAACTGAAAATGTCCCTATGTCAGAAATTGATAAACACACCATAAGAAACTACCATGCCAAATTGCATGCTTATTGCAAGAAAATTCACAACACTAGAATTTTTTTAATTTATAACTATATCCTATGATAATGCGTTTGGCACTGAAAGGGTTAAAGACTTAATTGAAAAATGTCCCTTTGTCAGAAATTGATAAACACACTATAAGAAGCCATCATGCCAATTTTTATGCTTAGTGCATGACAATTCAGAACACTAGAATTTTTTTAAATTAAAAGTTCTGCGATCAAAATATCCATGGCACCGAAAGGGTTAAAGGCTGAATTAAAACTGTCCGTAAGTCAGAATTTGATAAACACACCATAAGAAACTATCATGCCACATTTCATGCTTAATGCATTAAAATTCACAGCTCTAGAATTTTTTTAAATTAAAATTTCCACAATAAAAATACCCATGGCACTGAAAGGGTTAAAGGCTGAATTGCAAATGTCCCTACCTCAGGAATTGATAGACACATCATAAGCAACCATCATGCCAAATTTCACAATTGTACGTTAAAAATGAACAATTCTGACAATTCCTCCTCCGCTAGAAGTAGTCCTCAACCTTAAGTGGGAGAGAGTTGTATGAGGGGCGTTCCACTGGGCCAGTGTAATGAAACCATCCCATTGCAAAGAGAAGTAGTCCTCAACCTTCAGTGGGAGAGAGTTGTATGAGGGGCGTTCCACTGGGCCAGTGTAATGAAACCATCCCATTGCACAGAGAAGTAGTCATCAACCTTCAGTGGGAGAGAGTTGTATGAGGGGCGTTCCGCTGGGCCAGTGTAATGAAACCATCCCATTGCACAGAGCAGAGAAGTAGTCGTCAACCTTCAGTGGGAGAGAGTTGTATGAGGGGCGTCCCGCTGGGCCAGTGTAATGAAACCATCCCATTGCACAGAGAAGTAGTCATCAACCTTCAGTGGGAGAGAGTTGTATGAGGGGCGTTCCACTGGGCCAGTGTAATGAAACCATCCCATTGCACAGAGAAGTAGTCATCAACCTTCAGTGGGAGAGAGTTGTATGAGGGGCGTTCCGCTGGGCCAGTGTAATGAAACCATCCCATTGCACAGAGAAGTAGTCATCAACCTTCAGTGGGAGAGAGTTGTATGAGGGGCGTCCCGCTGGGCCAGTGTATTGAAACCATCCCATTGCACATACACGCACGCACGCACACATGCAAGCAAGCAAGCATGCACTCGCATGCACATACACGCATGCTCACACATATATGCATGTGTACACGCACACTAATCAGTTGTGTATTTCATGCAGGAACAATTTGCAGCTGAGTGACCTTTGCTTTTGCTTTTTTTGTCTGTTAGTGAACAACATTTGGTATTTTGGTGTGTTCTAGTCACAGTGACATTTGGTATTTTGGTGTGTTCTAGTCACAACATTTGGTATTTTGCTATGTTCTAGTCACAGTGACATTTGGTATTTTGGTGTGTTCTAGTCACAACATTTGGTATTTTGCTATGTTCTAGTCACAGTGACATTTGGTATTTTGGTGTGTTCTAGTCACAACATTTGGTATTTTGCTATGTTCTAGTCACATTTGGTATTTTGCTATGTTCTTGCTATTTTGGTATGTTCTCGTCACAACATTTGGTATGTTCTAGTCACAACATTTGGTATGTTCTAATCACAACATTTGGTATTTTGCTGTGTTCTAGTCACAACATTTGGTATTTTGCTGTGTTCTAGTCACAACATTAAATGTTCTAGTCACAACATTTGGTATTTTGCTATGTTCTAGTCACAACATTTGGTATTTTGCTATGTTCTTGCTATTTTGGTATGTTCTAGTCACAACATTTGGTATGTTCTAGTCACAACATTTGGTATGTTCTAGTCACAACATTTGGTATTTTGCTGTGTTCTAGTCACAACATTTGGTATTTTGCTGTGTTCTAGTCACAACATTTGGTATTTTGCTGTGTTCTAATCACAACATTTGGTATTTTGCTGTGTTCTAGTCACAACATTTGGTATTTTGCTGTGTTCTACAGAGAGGGTGGACTTGTCAAACCTAGCTTTCAATTTGGTTTATGCCAGGCAGCAGGATTTCTGCCTGCTTTTATCAACTTTTATCTACTGTGGGCTTTTACGTGCATAAAGCGCACAGGTCAGACTTGCTTTAAGTCATCATCAGAAGGACCTAAGCCCAAAAGCTATGAACAGATTGGAACAGTGTTTGGTGGAAGGTGTGGGTGTTGGCAAAAGAACATAGTGATGAATTTATAAATATATTTAGAAGGAACCCAATTTAGACTGTCGTTCAGATATTGTGATTTCATCTTTGCATGACCTTGAGGTCATCTGGGCAATCATGTGCTTTAGACACCTCATGTTTATGACCCTCAATCTCAAAGTCTGCTTCTTTCAGTTTTATGAAAATAACCTTAGGCTGATCCTAACCCTGTCCCATTCCCAGGAATGGCAAAATGTTGCTTCTTTGAACATTTTGGGGGGCAGGAGTGGTGGTGGTAAGGGGGGTGGGGGTAGGGAGGGGGGGGCTGCACAATGTACGAGAGCCCTCACTCTGCATAAAGTAATAATAATAATAAATGAAACTTATATAGCGCTGTTCGATGGCATGCCATCCTCACAGCGCTTTACAAAGATAATACTATTACACCCATTTACACACACCTCACCCCCCCCCCCCCCCCCCCCCCCCCCCCCCCACACACACACACACAAGGGAGGAACCCCTCGCAGACAAAGCAGTAAAACCAAAATTTGATGCACAAAAAAGCAAGCACTTCACATCCCATTCCACACCTCCCTCACGGCAATCAAGGAAGAAAAAAGAAAAGAAAAAGGAAGTGCCGCCAAGCGAAGAAGACACAAAGCATTAATATAAAATAGAATAATAAAAAAGCAAAGCATCCGCACACATACACATGTAAACACGCGCACACACAGTTGCATTCACGAGACAAAGCATTAAAGGGGCACCCTGACGGATGAGTTCTTGCAAGAAACACGTCCAGATCAGCAGGAAAACACCCTTTACAGAGATCGCAACACTCACTTTGCTCTGGTTTCCCAGAAATCAAGCTGTCAAAAAGGCGATTCCTCTTTGGCGGATGTGCTGGAAGTCAAATTCTTTCACCCAAAGAGAAGGCGTTTGCTGTCTCTTTTTGAATGACCGCCTGTGTTTAGACCAAATCGTATGCACAAACTTTTCGCAATACAAGCCTTTTTATTTTTATTTTTTAAAATTTTTATGCAGTTTATCTAAAGGAGTTTCGCTCACAACAAAGGAAATAGCTCCAATTTTTTTTTTTACTGCACTACAAAAAAAGAAAACGCTTCAACCACAATGAGTGACCTCCACCCACCCCATCCAAAATGGCTACTCTCTCCGGCATCTCCGCCAAGGAAAAATCGCCGTTTTTACGGTTTAATTTCTAAGAAACCAGAGCAAAGTGAGTGTTCCGATCCTTGAAAAGGCTGTCTTTCCTGGTGATCTCGACGTGTTTCTAGCAAAAACTCATCCGTCCGAGTCCACCTTTAATAACTTATAAATATACGTAAGCTATAGCAACAACAATACCAAAAATAGTGGGGAATGGGGAAAAAATGGGAAAGATTATTCAAGGAGCGCAGATTATGAGGTGAAAAAGCACTTTTGAAACAGATGGGTTTTGAAACAGATGAGTTTCATGCGGGGAACTATCAGAAGATGTTCGCTGCTAGAGCGGAGAGTGCGGGATGGTTGGTAGGTGACGAGTTTGTTGGACACATATCATGGCAAGGTGTTCTGGAAATCGCAGAGTACAAGATAGCCCTCACTGTGCATAAAGTACAGGATAGCCCTCACTGTGCATAAAGTACAGGATAGCCCTCACTGTGCATAAAGTACAGGATAGCCCTCACTGTGCATAAAGTACAAGATAGCCCTCACTGTGCATAAAGTACAGGATAGCCCTCACTGTGTATAAAGTACAGGATAGCCCTCACTGTGCATAAAGTACAGGATAGCCCTCACTGTGCATAAAGTACAGGATAGCCCTCACTGTGTATAAAGTACAAGATAGCACTCACTGTGCATAAAGTACAGGATAGCCCTCACTGTGCATAAAGTACAGGATAGCCCTCACTGTGCATAAAGTACAGGATAGCCCTCACTGTGCATAAAGTACAGGATAGCCCTCACTGTGCATAAAGTACAGGATAGCCCTCACTGTGCATAAAGTACAGGATAGCCCTCACTGTGGATAAAGTACAGGGTAGCCCTCACTGTGCATAAAGTACAGGATAGCCCTCACTGTGCATAAAGTACAGGATAGCCCTCACTGTGTATAAAGTACAAGATAGCACTCACTGTGCATAAAGTACAGGATAGCCCTCACTGTGCATAAAGTACAGGATAGCCCTCACTGTGCATAAAGTACAAGATAGCACTCACTGTGCATAAAGTACAGGATAGCCCTCACTGTGCATAAAGTACAGGACAGCCCCCACTGTCCATAAAGTACAAGATAGCCCTCTGTGCATAAAGTACAAGATAGCCCTCACTGTGCATAAAGTACAAGATAGCCCTCACTGTCCATAAAGTACAAGATAGCCCTCACTGTGCATAAAGTACAAGTTAGCCCTATCTACATAAAGTACAAGATAACCCTCACTGTGGATAAAGTACAAGATAGCCCTATCTACATAAAGTACAAGATAACCCTCACTGTGCATAAAATACAGGATAGCCCTCACTGTGCATAAAGTACAAGATAGCCCTTTCTACATAAAGTACAAGATAACCCTCACTGTGCATAAAGTACAGGATAGCCCTATCTACATAAAGTACAAGATAACCCTCACTTTGCATAAAGTACAAGTTAGCCCTCACTGTACATAAAGTACAAGATAGCCCTCACTGTGCATAAAATACAAGATAGCCCTCGCTGTCCATAAAGTACAAGATAGCCCTCACTGAGCATAAAGTACAAGATAGCCCTCACTGTGCATAAAGTACAGGATAGCCCTCACTGTACATAAAGTACAGGATAGCCCTCACTGTGCATAAAGTACAGGAGAGCCCTCACTGTGCATAAAGTACAAGATAGCCCTCACTGCATAAAGTACAGGATAGCCCTCACTGTGCATAAAGTACAGGATAGCCCTCACTGTGCATAAAGTACAAGATAGCCCTATCTACATAAAGTACAGGATAGCCCTCACTGTGTATAAAGTACAAGATAGCCCTCACTGTGCATAAAGTACAGGATAGCCCTCACTGTGCATAAAGTACAAGATAGCCCTATCTACATAAAGTACAAGATAGCCCTCACTGTGCATAAAGTACAGGATAGCCCTGACTGCATAAAGTACAGGATAGCTCTATCTACTCAAAGTACAGGATAGCCCTCACTGTGCATAAAGTACAAGATAGCCCTATCTACATAAAGTACAAGATAGCCCTCACTGTGCAAAAAGCACAAGATAGCACTCACTGTGCATAAAGTACAGGATAGCCCTCACTGTGCATAAAGTACAGGATAGCCCTCACTGTGCATAAAGTACAGGACAGCCCTCACTGTGTATAAAGTACAGGATAGCCCTCACTGTGTATAAAGTGCAGGATAGCCCTCACTGTGCATAAAGTACAGGATAGCACTCACTGTGCATAAAGTACAGGATAGCCCTCACTGTGCATAAAGTACAGGATAGCCCTCACTGTGAATAAAGTACAGGATAGCCCTCACTGTGTATAAAGTACAGGATAGCCCTCACTGTGTATAAAGTACAGGATATCCCTCACTGTGTATAAAGTACAGGATAGCCCTCACTGTGCATAAAGTACAGGATAGCCCTCACTGTGTATAAAGTACAGGATAGCACTCACTGTGCATAAAGTACAGGATAGCCCTCACTGTGCATAAAGTACAGGATAGCCCTCACTGTGCATAAAGTACAGGATAGCCCTCACTGTGTATAAAGTACAGGATAGCCCTCACTGTGTATAAAGTACAGGATAGCCCTCACTGTGTATAAAGTACAGGATAGCCCTCACTGTGTATAAAGTACAGGATAGCCCTCACTGTGTATAAAGTACAGGATAGCCCTCACTGTGTATAAAGTACAGGATAGCCCTCACTGTGTATAAAGTACAGGATAGCCCTCACTGTGCATAAAGTACAGGATAGCCCTCACTGTGTATAAAGTACATGATAGCCCTCACTGTGTATAAAGTACAGGATAGCCCTCACTGTGCATAAAGTACAGGATAGCCCTCACTGTGTTTAAAGTACAGGATAGCCCTCACTGTGTATAAAGTACAGGATAGCCCTCATTGTGCATAAAGTACAGGATAGCCCTCACTGTGTATAAAGTACAAGATAGCCCTCACTGTGCATAAAGTACAGGATAGCCCTCACTGTGCATAAAGTACAGGATAGCCCTCACTGTGCATAAAGTACAGGATAGCCAGCACTGTGCATAAAGTACAGGATAGCCCTACTCTACATAAAGTACAGGATAGCCCTCACTGTGCATAAAGTACAAGATAGCCCTCACTGTGCATAAAGTACAAGATAGCCCTCACTGTGCATAAAGTACAGGATAGCCCTCACTGTGCATAAAGTACAGGATAGCCCTCACTGTGCATAAAGTACAGGATAGCCCTCACTGTGTATAAAGTACAGGGTAGCCCTCACTGTGTATAAAGTACAGGGTAGCCCTCACTGTGTATAAAGTACAGGATAGCCCTCACTGTGTATAAAGTACAGGGTAGCCCTCACTGTGCATAAAGTACAGGATAGCCCTCACTGTGTATAAAGTACAGGATAGCCCTCACTGTGCATAAAGTACAGGATAGCCCTCACTGTGCATAAAGTACAGGATAGCCCTCACTGTGCATAAAGTACAGGATAGCCCTCACTGCATAAAGTACAGGACAGCCCCCACTGTGCATAAAGTACAAGATAGCCCTCACTGTGCATAAAGTACAGGATAGCCCTCACTGTGCATAAAGTACAGGATAGCCCTCACTGTGCATAAAGTACAGGATAGCCAGCACTGTGCATAAAGTACAGGATAGCCCTCACTGTGCATAAAGTACAGGACAGCCCTCACTGTGCATAAAGTACAGGATAGCCCTCACTGTGCATAAAGTACAGGATAGCCCTCACTGTGCATAAAGTACAGGATAGCCCTCACTGCATAAAGTACAGGATAGCCCTCACTGTGCATAAAGTACAGGATAGCCCTCACTGTGCATAAAGTACAGGACAGCCCTCACTGCATAAAGTACAGGATAGCCCTCACTGCATAAAGTACAGGACAGCCCCCACTGTGCATAAAGTACAAGATAGCCCTCACTGCATAAAGTACAGGATAGCCCTCACTGTGCATAAAGTACAGGATAGCCCCCACTGTGCATAAAGTACAGGATAGCCCTCACTGTGCATAAAGTACAGGATAGCCAGCACTGTGCATAAATTACAGGATAGCCCTATCTACATAAAGTACAGGATAGCCCTCACTGTGCATAAAGTACAGGATAGTCCTCACTGTGCATAAAGTACAGGATAGCCCTCACTCTGCATAAAGTACAGGATAGCCCTCACTGTGCATAAAGTACAAGATAGCCCTCACTGTGCATAAAGTACAGGATAGCCCTCACTGTGCATAAAGTACAGGATAGCCCTCACTGTGTATAAAGTACAAGATAGCCCTCACTGTGCATAAAGTACAAGATAGCCCTCACTGTGCATAAAGTACAGGACAGCCCCCACTGTGCATAAAGTACAAGATAGCCCTCACTGCATAAAGTACAGGATAGCCCCCACTGTGCATAAAGTACAGGATAGCCCTCACTGTGCATAAAGTACAGGATAGCCAGCACTGTGCATAAATTACAGGATAGCCCTATCTACATAAAGTACAGGATAGCCCTCACTGTGCATAAAGTACAGGATAGCCCGCACTGTGCATAAAGTGCAGGATAGTCCTCACTGTGCATAAAGTACAGGATAGCCCTATCTACATAAAGTACAGGATAGCCCTCACTGTGCATAAAGTACAGGATAGTCCTCACTGTGCATAAAGTACAGGGTAGCCCTCACTGTGCATAAAGTACAGGACAGCCCTCACTGTGTATAAAGTACAGGATAGCCCTCACTGTGTATAAAGTGCAGGATAGCCCTCACTGTGCATAAAGTACAGGATAGCACTCACTGTGAATAAAGTGCAGGATAGCCCTCACTGTGCATAAAGTACAGGATAGCCCTCACTGTGTATAAAGTACAGGATAGCCCTCACTGTGTATAAAGTACAGGATAGCCCTCACTGTGTATAAAGTACAGGATATCCCTCACTGTGTATAAAGTACAGGATAGCCCTCACTGTGCATAAAGTACAGGATAGCCCTCACTGTGTATAAAGTACAGGATAGCCCTCACTGTGCATAAAGTACAGGATAGCCCTCACTGTGCATAAAGTACAGGATAGCCCTCACTGTGCATAAAGTACAGGATAGCCCTCACTGTGTATAAAGTACAGGATAGCCCTCACTGTGTATAAAGTACAGGATAGCCCTCACTGTGTATAAAGTACAGGATAGCCCTCACTGTGTATAAAGTACAGGATATCCCTCACTGTGTATAAAGTACAGGATAGCCCTCACTGTGTATAAAGTACAGGATAGCCCTCACTGTGTATAAAGTACAGGATAGCCCTCACTGTGTATAAAGTACAGGATAGCCCTCACTGTGCATAAAGTACAGGATAGCCCTCACTGTGTATAAAGTACAGGATAGCCCTCACTGTGTATAAAGTACAGGATAGCCCTCACTGTGTATAAAGTACAGGATAGCCCTCACTGTGTATAAAGTACAGGATAGCCCTCACTGTGTATAAAGTACAGGATAGCCCTCACTGTGCATAAAGTACAGGATAGCCCTCACTGTGTATAAAGTACAAGATAGCCCTCACTGTGCATAAAGTACAGGATAGCCAGCACTGTGCATAAAGTACAGGATAGTCCCCACTGTGCATAAAGTACAGGATAGCCAGCACTGTGCATAAAGTACAGGATAGCCCTATCTACATAAAGTACAGGATAGCCCTCACTGTGCATAAAGTACAAGATAGCCCTCACTGTGCATAAAGTACAGGATAGCCCTCACTGTGTATAAAGTACAGGATAGCCCTCACTGTGTATAAAGTACAGGGTAGCCCTCACTGTGTATAAAGTACAGGATAGCCCTCACTGTGCATAAAGTACAGGATAGCCCTCACTGTGTATAAAGTACAGGATAGCCCTCACTGTGCATAAAGTACAGGATAGCCCTCACTGTGTATAAAGTACAGGACAGCCCTCACTGTGCATAAAGTACAGGATAGCCCTCACTGTGCATAAAGTACAGGATAGCCCTCACTGTGCATAAAGTACAGGATAGCCCTCACTGTGCATAAAGTACAGGATAGCCCTCACTGCATAAAGTACAGGACAGCCCCCACTGTGCATAAAGTACAAGATAGCCCTCACTGCATAAACTACAGGATAGCCCCCACTGTGCATAAAGTACAGGATAGCCCTCACTGTGCATAAAGTACAGGATAGCCAGCACTGTGCATAAAGTACAGGATAGCCCTCACTGCATAAAGTACAGGACAGCCCTCACTGTGCATAAAGTACAGGATAGCCCTCACTGCATAAAGTACAGGATAGCCCTCACTGTGCATAAAGTACAGGATAGCCCTCACTGTGCATAAAGTACAGGATAGCCCTCACTGTGCATAAAGTACAGGATAGCCCTCACTGTGTATAAAGTACAGGATAGCCCTCACTGTGTATAAAGTACAGGATAGCCCTCACTGTGTATAAAGTACAGGATAGCCCTCACTGTGTATAAAGTACAGGATATCCCTCACTGTGTATAAAGTACAGGATAGCCCTCACTGTGTATAAAGTACAGGATAGCCCTCACTGTGTATAAAGTACAGGATAGCCCTCACTGTGTATAAAGTACAGGATAGCCCTCACTGTGTATAAAGTACAGGATAGCCCTCACTGTGTATAAAGTACAGGATAGCCCTCACTGTGTATAAAGTACAGGATAGCCCTCACTGTGTATAAAGTACATGATAGCCCTCACTGTGTATAAAGTACAGGATAGCCCTCACTGTGCATAAAGTACAGGATAGCCCTCACTGTGTTTAAAGTACAGGATAGCCCTCACTGTGTATAAAGTACAGGATAGCCCTCACTGTGCATAAAGTACAGGATAGCCCTCACTGTGTATAAAGTACAAGATAGCCCTCACTGTGCATAAAGTACAGGATAGCCAGCACTGTGCATAAAGTACAGGATAGCCCCCACTGTGCATAAAGTACAGGATAGCCCTCACTGTGCATAAAGTACAGGATAGCCCTCATCTACATAAAGTACAGGATAGCCCTCACTGTGCATAAAGTACAAGATAGCCCTCACTGTGCATAAAGTACAGGATAGCCCTCACTGTGTATAAAGTACAGGATAGCCCTCACTGTGTATAAAGTACAGGATAGCCCTCACTGTGTATAAAGTACAGGATAGCCCTCACTGTGCATAAAGTACAGGATAGCCCTCACTGTGTATAAAGTACAGGATAGCCCTCACTGTGCATAAAGTACAGGATAGCCCTCACTGTGCATAAAGTACAGGACAGCCCCCACTGTGCATAAAGTACAGGATAGCCCTCACTGTGCATAAAGTACAGGATAGCCCTCACTGTGCATAAAGTACAGGATAGCCCTCACTGCATAAAGTACAGGATAGCCCTCACTGTGCATAAAGTACAAGATAGCCCTCACTGCATAAAGTACAGGGTAGCCCCCACTGTGCATAAAGTACAGGATAGCCCTCACTGTGCATAAAGTACAGGATAGCCAGCACTGTGCATAAAGTACAGGATAGCCCTCACTGCATAAAGTACAGGATAGCCCTCACTGTGCATAAAGTACAGGATAGCCCTCACTGTGCATAAAGTACAGGATAGCCCTCACTGCATAAAGTACAGGATAGCCCTCACTGCATAAAGTACAGGATAGCCCTCACTGTGCATAAAGTACAGGATAGCCCTCACTGTGCATAAAGTACAGGACAGCCCTCACTGTGCATAAAGTACAGGATAGCCCTCACTGCATAAAGTACAGGATAGCCCCCACTGTGCATAAAGTACAGGATAGCCCTCACTGCATAAAGTACAGGATAGCCCTCACTGCATAAAGTACAGGATAGCCCTCACTGTGCATAAAGTACAGGATAGCCCTCACTGCATAAAGTACAGGATAGCCCTCACTGTGCATAAAGTACAGGATAGCCCTCACTGTGCATAAAGTACAGGATAGCCCTCACTGCATAAAGTACAGGACAGCCCTCACTGTGCATAAAGTACAAGATAGCCCTCACTGTGCATAAAGTACAGGATAGCCCTCACTGTGCATAAAGTACAGGATAGCCCTCACTGTGCATAAAGTACAGGATAGCCAGCACTGTGCATAAATTACAGGATAGCCCTATCTACATAAAGTACAGGATAGCCCTTACTGTGCATAAAGTACAGGATAGCCCGCACTGTGCATAAAGTACAGGATAGTCCTCACTGTGCATAAAGTACAGGATAGCCCTATCTACATAAAGTACAGGATAGCCCTCACTGTGCATAAAGTACAGGATAGCCCTCACTGTGCATAAAGTACAGGGTAGCCCTCACTGTGCATAAAGTACAGGATAGCCCTCACTGTGTATAAAGTACAAGATAGCCCTCACTGTGCATAAAGTACAAGATAGCCCTCACTGTGCATAAAGTACAAGATAGCCCTCACTGTGCATAAAGTACAAGATAGCCCTCACTGTGCATAAAGTGCAGGATAGCCCTCACTGTGCATAAAGTACAAGATAGCCCTATCTACAGAGGACACTCAGAGCATAGAGCATTTCAGCAGTTCGCAGCCTATCTTGCAAACACACCTGTCGCCAGCCGCTACACCTTCTTTAAGGTACATCCTAAGATGGGGGTGGGGTGGAGTCCGGAAACTCCTTTCACGTCCAACCTTGCCTCCTAACACTCAATCACACTATTTGCGGGGCGCTACATTGGCATTGTATTGCCTTTTAAGCCAAAAATCGAGTCATTTTCGTACTTTTCACCCTTCTATGACGTACATTTTGGGCGACAGGGGGGTTCCTAATTTTTTCTTCTTTTTTTGGGGGGGCGGGGTCCTCCAGTTGTGTCACATTCATTGATTGGTTGCCGAGTGCACGTGCAACAAAGAGAACCCGACGCATTGATTGGTTGGCTGACGAGTGCACGTGCAGCAAAGGAAACTCAGTGTATCACGTGATGTCACTTCAGTCGCTGGCCCAGTACGTGTATTGTGGTTCGTCCAGGGTTAGGTAAAGGGCCTTGATCCCCACCAGTGTGATTCCAGCTAGGTGCTGTTGGCCCAGTGTATTGTGGTTCGTACAGGGTTAGGTAAAGGGCCTTGACCCCCACCAGTGTGATTCCAGCTAGGTGCTGTTGGCCCAGTGCATTGTGGTTCGTACAGGGTTAGGTAAAGGGCCTTGATCCCCACCAGTGTGATTCCAGCTAGGTGCTGTTGGCCCAGTGTATTGTGGTTCGTACAGGGTTAGGTAAAGGGCCTTGATCCCCACCAGTGTGATTCCAGCTAGGTGCTGTTGGCCCAGTGCATTGTGGTTCGTACAGGGTTAGGTAAAGGGCCTTGATCCCCACCAGTGTGATTCCAGCTAGGTGCCGTTGGCCCAGTGTATTGTGGTTCGTCCAGGGTTAGGTAAAGGGCCTTGATCCCCACCAGTATGATTCCAGATAGGTGCTGTTGGCCCAGTGTATTGTGGTTCGTACAGGGTTAGGTAAAGGGCCTTGATCCCCACCAGTATGATTCCAGATAGGTGCTGTTGGCCCAGTGTATTGTGGTTCGTACAGGGTTAGGTAAAGGGCCTTGATCCCCACCAGTGTGATTCCAGATAGGTGCTGTTGGCCCAGTGTATTGTGGTTCGTACAGGGTTAGGTAAAGGGCCTTGATCCCCACCAGTGTGATTCCAGATAGGTGCTGTTGGCCCAGTGCATTGTGGTTCGTCCAGGGTTAGGTAAAGGGCCTTGATCCCCACCAGTGTGATTCCAGATAGGTGCTGTTGGCCCAGTGTATTGTGGTTCGTACAGGGTTAGGTAAAGGGCCTTGATCCCCACCAGTGTGATTCCAGCTAGGTGCTGTTGGCCCAGTGTATTGTGGTTCGTACAGGGTTAGGTAAAGGGCCTTGATCCCCACCAGTGTGATTCCAGCTAGGTGCCGTTGGCCCAGTGCATTGTGGTTCGTACAGGGTTAGGTAAAGGGCCTTGATCCCCACCAGTGTGATTCCAGATAGGTGCTGTTGGCCCAGTGTATTGTGGTTCGTACAGGGTTAGGTAAAGGGCCTTGATCCCCACCAGTGTGATTCCAGCTAGGTGCCGTTGGCCCAGTGCATTGTGGTTCGTACAGGGTTAGGTAAAGGGCCTTGATCCCCACCAGTATGATTCCAGATAGGTGCTGTTGGCCCAGTGTATTGTGGTTCGTACAGGGTTAGGTAAAGGGCCTTGATCCCCACCAGTGTGATTCCAGATAGGTGCTGTTGGCCCAGTGTATTGTGGTTCGTACAGGGTTAGGTAAAGGGCCTTGATCCCCACCAGTGTGATTCCAGATAGGTGCTGTTGGCCCAGTGTATTGTGGTTCGTACACGGTTAGGTAAAGGGCCTTGATCCCCACCAGTGTGATTCCAGATAGGTGCCGTTGGCCCAGTGCATTGTGGTTCGTACAGGGTTAGGTAAAGGGCCTTGATCCCC
Organism: Phymorhynchus buccinoides; assembly: GCA_017654935.2. Classification (NCBI taxonomy): domain Eukaryota; kingdom Metazoa; phylum Mollusca; class Gastropoda; order Neogastropoda; family Raphitomidae; genus Phymorhynchus; species Phymorhynchus buccinoides. The sequence goes on from CM065692.1 coordinate 679,019, forward strand.
ACCAGTGTGATTCCAGATAGGTGCTGTTGGCCCAGTGTATTGTGGTTCGTCCAGGGTTAGGTAAAGGGCCTTGATCCCCACCAGTGTGATTCCAGATAGGTGCTGTTGGCCCAGTGTATTGTGGTTCGTACAGGGTTAGGTAAAGGGCCTTGATCCCCACCAGTGTGATTCCAGATAGGTGCTGTTGGCCCAGTGTATTGTGGTTCGTACACGGTTAGGTAAAGGGCCTTGATCCCCACCAGTGTGATTCCAGATAGGTGCCGTTGGCCCAGTGCATTGTGGTTCGTACAGGGTTAGGTAAAGGGCCTTGATCCCCACCAGTGTGATTCCAGATAGGTGCTGTTGGCCCAGTGTATTGTGGTTCGTCCAGGGTTAGGTAAAGGGCCTTGATCCCCACCAGTGTGATTCCAGATAGGTGCTGTTGGCCCAGTGTATTGTGGTTCGTACAGGGTTAGGTAAAGGGCCTTGATCCCCACCAGTGTGATTCCAGATAGGTGCTGTTGGCCCAGTGTATTGTGGTTCGTATCGGGTTAGGTAAAGGGCCTTGATCCCCACCAGTGTGATTCCAGATAGGTGCCGTTGGCCCAGTGCATTGTGGTTCGTACAGGGTTAGGTAAAGGGCCTTGATCCCCACCAGTGTGATTCCAGATAGGTGCTGTTGGCCCAGTGCATTGTGGTTCGTACAGGGTTAGGTAAAGGGCCTTGATCCCCACCAGTGTGATTCCAGATAGGTGCTGTTGGCCCAGTGTATTGTGGTTCGTACAGGGTTAGGTAAAGGGCCTTGATCCCCACCAGTGTGATTCCAGCTAGGTGCCGTTGGCCCAGTGCATTGTGGTTCGTACAGGGTTAGGTAAAGGGCCTTGATCCCCACCAGTGTGATTCCAGCTAGGTGCTGTTGGCCCAGTGCATTGTGGTTCGTACAGGGTTAGGTAAAGGGCCTTGATCCCCACCAGTGTGATTCCAGCTAGGTGCTGTTGGCCCAGTGTATTGTGGTTCGTACAGGGTTAGGTAAAGGGCCTTGATCCCCACCAGTGTGATTCCAGCTAGGTGCTGTTGGCCCAGTGCATTGTGGTTCGTACAGGGTTAGGTAAAGGGCCTTGATCCCCACCAGTGTGATTCCAGATAGGTGCTGTTGGCCCAGTGTATTGTGGTTCGTCCAGGGTTAGGTAAAGGGCCTTGATCCCCACCAGTGTGATTCCAGCTAGGTGCCGTTGGCCCAGTGTATTGTGGTTCGTCCAGGGTTAGGTAAAGGGCCTTGATCCCCACCAGTGTGATTCCAGCTAGGTGCTGTTGGCCCACTGTATTGTGGTTCGTACAGGGTTAGGTAAAGGGCCTTGATCCCCACCAGTGTGATTCCAGCTAGGTGCCGTTGGCCCAGTGCATTGTGGTTCGTACAGGGTTAGGTAAAGGGCCTTGATTCCCACCAGTGTGATTCCAGATAGGTGCAGATTTGTGTGTACAATAATACAGCCAAGTTTTGTACATTGTGTTTATTAGTTTATTGGGAACAAGCTTTGGTTGTTTGCTTGTGACTGGAACATGAAGGTAGGTGGGTTAATAGGATCATAATATTTGTTGTAGTTTATAGACACAATAACGAGAAATGAAGGTAGGTGGGTTAATAGGATCATATGTGTTGTAGTTTATAGACACAATAACGTGAAATGAAGGTAGGTGGGTTAATAGGATCATATGTGTTGTAGTTTATAGACACAATAACGTGAAATGAAGGTAGGTGGGTTAATAGGATCATATGTGTTGTAGTTTATAGACATAATAACGTGAAATGAAGGTGGGTGGGTTAATAGGATCATATGTGTTGTAGTTTGTAGACATAATAACGTGAAATGAAGGTAGGTGGGTTAATAGGATCATATGTGTTGTAGTTTCTATACATAATAACGTGAAATGAAGGTAGGTGGGTTAATAGGATCATATGTGTTGTAGTTTGTAGACACAATAACGTGAAATGAAGGTAGGTGGGTTAATAGGATCATATGTGTTGTAGTTTATAGACATAATAATGTGAAATGAAGGTAGGTGGGTTAATAGGATCATATGTGTTGTAGTTTATAGACATAATAACGTGAAATGAAGGTAGGTGGGTTAATAGGATCATGTGTTGTAGTTTCTATACATAATAACGTGAAATGAAGGTAGGTGGGTTAATAGGATCATATGTGTTGTAGTTTGTAGACACAATAACGTGAAATGAAGGTAGGTGGGTTAATAGGATCATATGTGTTGTAGTTTATAGACATAATAACGTGAAATGAAGGTAGGTGGGTTAATAGGATCATATGTGTTGTAGTTTATAGACATAATAACGTGAAATGAAGGTAGGTGGGTTAATAGGATCATATGTGTTGTAGTTTGTAGACATAATAACGTGACGGTTATTTAGTTATTTGTTTCTTTCTTTATTTGTTTATTTATCTATTTATTTACTTACGTATTTGATTATTTATTGTTGTTGCTTTTTCTCGAAGAAGCATAACATTACACTTTATCCTCTTTGGGTATTGAGAACAGAACTTTGAGTCTATTGAGTCGCTCGATGCAGTCGTTGGGATTGTTTTCAGGAGAATTTAATGATCGAGTACTCCATGCAGTGCCTAGCTCAGGCATGGGAATTGTCAGTCTTTGGGCTGATTTCAGCTTTTTTGATGGTCCTCTTCAGTCTTTTTTTTCAAGTTTCAGCTTTTTTGATGGTCCAAGAGGACATTTATGAGATAAAAAAAAAGAATCCCAATGAGTAAAACTTAAGTTATTGGTTATAAATGAATTTAAAATGAACTAAATATATCAGTCTTATCTCTAATACTGTTTTTAAGGCTTAGATAACAGAAGAAGCTTCATTTTCATGGGGGCTGTATCCCAACACACACGGTTTTCAGTTGTTTTTTTATTCCTAGTTCCTATGCCTGCTTCCAGACCCCAATTTTCAGTCTTTTTTGTCTTCTCTAATTCCCATACCTGCTAGCTGCTGATGACGTGGCAAGCATCCCGGCAGTTCCAGACTTTTCTGTTTTTGGTTGTAAGCACGTAATTCGGAGGCACAGTGAGTACATCTCCCCTTTTCAAAAACAGAAGATCAAATTAAAATACTTAAGACTCAACGAGAAAAGATCAAATTGAATTGCTTTAGACTCCACAAGAATCTTCCTCTATAAACATGACTACATTTATAAATATCGATTATATGTCTAGACACTGGACCCTAGCTCTTTCACAAGATCTTTTTATTATGCTTTCTGGTGCACTGAGTCTTTCATCAGCGTCTTTTGTTTTCACATTCACATGCAGCATTGAGTCTTTCATCAGCGTCACGTCTTTTGTTTTCACATTCACATGCAGCACTGAGTCTTTCATCAGCGTCTTTTTTTGTTTTCACATTTCCTTGATGAGGCGTTGCGGTGCCTTGATGGCCCGGGTTGATCTTCTAGGCGTAGACGTAACTCTGGTCTGGTGACGACGTACCAGAGTTTCAGCGTCACCCGCGTTGCCGTCGGCGTCATCCACAAGAACCAGGCATTGTACCGGCGGGTCAGCCTGTAGAGGTTGGGGTGTGTGTCGGGTTGTCCTCGCCTGCTGGCTGGTGGAGTTTTCGCATCATCTGCCAGTTGCGGCGTAGAAGGCCACCGTCAGATGTCTCTACGATGAATGATCGTGGGGCCACGTGGTGCTGGATGATGGTGCCCTCTTTCTTCTGGCCGGGGATCCAGACTGCATCACCAGGTGACAGCTTTTCTGGAGCGACGACCCGGTGGCGTTTGTCGAAGTCCATCTTCATCTGGTCTCGGTACTCCTTCTCCCTATCTAAGAAACTAAGAAACAAAAGTTAAAAGAAATAAGAGAAAAACGAATGGAAGGTGTTTTGCTTAGATCTCAGGCTAGGTGGATAGCTGATGGAGAAAAAGTTAGTAGCTATTTTTGTAATCTCAAGAAAAGACATTTTGTAAGTAAAAATATGGCTAAGTTAATTGATCTGCAAGAAAATGTACTAACAAATCAGAAAGAGATTATACAAGAAGTTCATAATTTTTACAAATCGTTGTACACGAAAACTGAAGTAGAAGACTGTGAAACTAAAGATTTAGTAAATGATATTCCATGATTAAACGATACAGATCGAAGCTAATGAATTGGAAGGTGAAATTACTCTTTAAGAAGCCACAGAAGTTTTAAAAGGAATGAAAAACAATAAGATCCCTGCAACTGATGGTTTCAATACTGAGTTCTTTAAGGTTTTTTGGAAAACAATTGGCATATTTGTTGTAAGAACTCCGGTTTAAAAAAAAGGAGACCTTTCGAGTCCACAAAAAGAAGGGATAATTATTTGTATTCCTAAAGGAGATAAACCGAGACAGTGTGTTAAAAATTGGAGGCCTATTTCACGTCTAAATGTAGTATATAAGATTGGATCATGCTGCATCGCAAATCGTATTAAACATGTACTGCCAACACTCATTAATGAAGATCAAACCGGGTTTATTAGAAAGAGATATATTGGAGATAATATTAGACTAATATACGATACCATAGCATATTTAGAACAGCATAATTTACCTGGAATGTTATTCAACGTCGATTTCGAGAAAGCATTTGATACAATAGATTGGGGATTCATGAATAAAGTATTAAAAGCATTTGGGTTTAAGACAGACATATGTTCGTGGATTAATGCATTTTATGAGATGACAACTGTGACAACACTCATGCCACACTTGCTTGGCGTTTAATCGTTTACCCTCGTCAAGCAAGTGAGGCTCTAAATAATGTAGCCCAGACAAGCATTAACATTTCAACTCATTTATTATTCATAATAAAGAGACATCAAAAATTGTGTAGGCCATCTCAAGAGCCTATAAAGAAAAAACATTAACAATTCACATTGTAATGCAATACTACATATTCGGCAAGACTACATGTTTGGCAAATATGGGCACAGGTTTGGGAGGTAGGCGTGGCGGACAGACATTGACATTTCCTCCAGTCATCTGGCCCCAAGCTTTAGCACGCGTTACCAGGCTCTCAAGCATTAGCTTGCCCACTAATGTCTGATACTACTAGGCGTGTGGAGGCGTAAACCATCCAACGGCACTGCTTTTCACAGGCGTCCACCTGTAGCACTTAAGCCTCACGCACCAGTTCATGACATGTATAACCTTGCCTCCCCTCACAGGGGGATACCCAGGCTTCAGCAGAATGGAGGCTCCAGCAGAATGGAGGCTCCAGCATCCGTGAACCGAACCAAATCCATGGCTGAACGCCAAATCCATGGTTGTAAGGGCTCCCCTTGGATACTGGGTTTTCAAAGTTATCTTGTAGATTATGATTTAAACTTGCATTTTTGAATTCTTTAGTATGTAACTGTTTGATGACCATTTTGTTAGACGTCGCCACACCTACCTCCCACCACTAAATCTGATTTTTCAGATTTCCCCAAACCTGTGATCTATTCCCGTAGGAAGGACATGATACTCTCTTCTATGCTTGCACGAAAACGTTCGTTGCCGGTAGTTGTGAGATGGACTCCATCCCTACGCAGGCACATCTCATTGGCTGCGATCCGAGGATGCCTGATAACTGTACCACCTTCACTAGCGATGAGTTGCCGGGCCTTGTGCTGACATTTGTTCATGGCATTTTTGGCTCCCTGCAGTGATTGTGCACATCGCCAGGCGATCCTGGGTAGCATGTCGGACCATGCCAAATGGGTACTGGGCAACCCAGCTCTCAAGTAGAATACAGCCATCTCCAACTCTTGAAGCCATTCCCATGTAGAGATGCGGCAAATGTCATTGGCCCTGAGGTGCAGGATCATATGCGCCGGTGGGCACCCTGTGAGATTCTCATCGACTAATTCTCTAAGGCCCGATATCTGAAGACCTGGCTTACCCACCCAGGTAACGGTGAGGGGAACCTTGAGATGGTCACCCCTGGATTGTACATGCTTCTCGAGTCTACTGACCAGACTTGAGCCTACAATCCAAATACCTGTAAAAGATGTAACATTTCCCGTGTAATTCCCAAAGGCCTAACAAAGTAACAAAAATGTAACAGGCAAGTTTACAAACAGTTATGTTCCCTTCCCCGGTGTAAACCAGTGGAAGAGATACACCTTGTAAGGTTAATGCTTATGATAACCAAAATAAAAACATCAAAGTAACAGGCAAGTTTACCAATGGTTAGCTTCCTTCTCCCTGTGCAAACTTGAAGGAGAGATACGCCTCGTGAGGCTGGTGATCATGTAAATCGAATTAATATCAATCATGTAAAACAAATTAAAACACCAGTAATACAGTGGAATCCGCTTAATCGGCCACTTTTGGGACCAGGAAAAATATGGCTGATAAAGCGAATCGGCCGATAAAACGAACATGGAGATACTGTATAACGCAATTATGCAAGTCAAAAGCAATGACGTCAAAATTAAATGTTGCAGTTCAAATTCAAATTCTTTCCCTTTTTGTGTGTGTGTGTGTGTTTATTAATCCTACAACTTGACAGAAGCACGAGTAAAAGACAATGATTTTGTTTTCTTGAGTAATTTTAACGCCATGCAGGGTCTTTCAATTGACAACAGCTCACCTTCCAACTTCACACTCAACCATGTAAACGTCAAAAGCGTGTTGTCAGTTTGCCTGCCTCTGCTGTTCTCCCTCTCAAAAAGGGGTAAAGAGGAAAAATTAGAGAGAGAAAGTGGCCAATAAAGCGAAATTGAAGATTTCAGCTTTGGCCGTAAAAACGAACAAAATAACACACGCTTAAGAAGAAAAAATTCCGTTCCAGAGGAAATTGGCCGATTAAGCGGCTTTGGCCGATTATCCGATGGCCAATTAAACGGATTCCACTGTATTGATGGGTAAACATATATTCACATTTACTATAAGCCCTCCCCCTCATTTCCAATAGTGGGCCAGTAGGATATGCTGAGGAGCCTCACCATGTCTGTTACGGCATCAAAACTAGTGTAAGTCACCGAAGCCTCTTCTTTTGGAATACCATCATTAACAGAGCTGCCGCGTGGGAACGACAAATCAAATATTAGCCTATACTCGCCTGGTGTGCTTTTCTCCACTAATCCAATCGGGGAAATTATGAGGTTGGGCAAAGGTTTATTTGCAAAAGGCCCTGCCACACAGCCAAGTTCTACCTCTTTCATTAGCTTTTGATGTACAATTTCTGAGAGTTTTGGAGCTGAACGATGATTTTTTGCTTCCCTAGATTCTGTACGGCCTTTGTACCCGATTCTGAAACCCTTAGTAAAACCTTCTCTAAGTTGTCTAGCTACGTTTGTGTCAGGATATTGGCTGAGCCAGACTTCAAGCTGTTTGACCGCTATTGGTGTTTTGGCTAGAGACTTCAATGAACAAAATGAGATGGCGGCCATGCAGGGTGTAATGCAATTACTTTTGTCCTGCCCCAAAACGAAAATTAAGTTATAAGGCCCGTTCTGTGTTCCACACGGTGGGACATTTGGCTTTTTATAATATGATGACTAGCGCAACGCCAAGTACCGGTAACGCCTAGTAGAATACCGGCAACGCCTAGTACCGGTACCACCAAGTACCGGTAATGCTGAGTACCGGTTTCGCTGGGTCCGCAAAATATTATATTATTACTTTTGTCTGTGTCCCTCCTTCCCATCTTCAATTCAATTCAATTCAATTCAAAAATCTTTATTATCCATTAAAAAACAAGTTTAAAATGGAAAATTTTCTTCCACAACATGTGCAGCAGATTGAACTAAAACACCTACATTAAATCAATTATTAAGAAAACACACACACACACACACACACACACACACACACACACACACACACACACACACACACACACACACACACACACACACACACACACACTATGTACATAATTTGATAACTATACATAAATTAGAGAATTACAAACATTCAACAAATAATGATTGTTTTCAAGGCAATTACAAAAGATTACATTCACGACCACACAGAGAGAGAGAGAGAGAGAGAGAGAGAGAGAGAGAGAGAGAGAGAGAGAGAGAGAGAGAGAGAGAGAGAGAGAGAGAGAGAGGGGAGAGAGAGAGAGAGAGAGAGAGAGAGAGAGAGAGAGAGAGAGAGAGAGAGAGAGAGAGAGAGAGAGAGAGAGAGAGAGAGAGAAAGAACAGTCATCAAGATTGATAAATCAATAGCAATATTACAGGAAATATATTATCTCTCACACATCCAATTACACCCACACTATGCAAAATATTTATCAAGCAGCAATTATGTCATTAAGTTATTTTAAAACATATCAATAAAGTAATTATCATTAAACATTATCACAGTCATCAATAGTGCCAATATTAAACATATTAAGGGAATATTAATCACAGACAGGCAGACCCCCCCCCCCCCCACCCCCCACCCCACACACACACACACACACATACACAAAAGAAAATGAGTTACAGAGAAGTTTTGAGAGCAGTGTTGGAGTTGTTCAGGATTGCTATGGCGGATGGAATGAAGGAGTGCTTGTACTGGTTTTTCTTTGCCAGAGGCGCCCGAAGGCGTCGCCCTGAAGGTAGTGTTTGAAAAGAGTCATGAAGGGAATGAGTGGGATCACGGAGGATCTTGCCAGCTTTACATCTAGTGAAGTCTTTGTAAATGCTTGAGAGTTGTTTCTGTTCTTTACCAATGATTTTAGATGCTTGCTTGACAATGCGTGACAGTTGTGCTTTACATCTTACAGTTAGATTTCCGTACCAGGCAGTGATAGTGAAGGTAAGAATGCTTTCAATCAATGACATGTACACTAATTCCAAAATACTGCTGTTTACTTGAAAATATTTAAACTTCCTGAGAAGAAAAAGCCTTTGGTTTGTCTTTTTACACACACTATCAACATGGCTGCTGTAACTAAGCTTCTTGTCTAAAAGAACACCAAGGTATTTAAAAGTACTGACTTGTTCTACATTTTCACCCTTGATTTTACATGGCCTTGCCAGTGAGGCGTCATGCACCCGATCCTCTCCAAAGCACAGCTCTTTGGTCTTTTGGACGTTAAGTTCAAGGAAACTTGAGTTAAACCAGGATGTTAGATGGTCTATGAACAGAAAATATTGTGAGAGTGATTCTTCATCCTTAAGACGAGCAACTAAAGCCATATCATCAGCAAATTTAAGTAAGGTGAGAGCGGAAGTATTACAAGTTAGTTCATTAGTGTAAATTGAG
>CM065692.1:693224-702916 GCA_017654935.2 Phymorhynchus buccinoides
TTTCATAGGATTCACAACAAGGCAAGAGAGACTTCATTTCATAGGATTCACAACAAGGCAAGAGAGACTTCATTTCATAGGATTCACAACAAGGCAAGAGAGACTTCATTTCATAGGATTCACAACAAAGCAAGAGAGACTTCATTTGATAGGATTCACAAGGCAAGAGAGACTTCATTTCATAGGATTCACAACAAGGCAAGAGAGACTTCATTTCATAGGATTCACAAGGCAAGAGAGACTTCATTTCATAGGATTCACAACAAGGCAAGAGAGACTTCATTTCATAGGATTCACAACAAGGCAAGAGAGACTTCATTTCATAGGATTCACAAGGCAAGAGAGACTTCATTTCATGGGATTCACAACAAGGCAAGAGAGACTTCATTTCATAGGATTCACAACAAGGCAAGAGAGACTTCATTTCATAGGATTCACAACAAGGCAAGAGAGACTTCATTTCATAGGATTCACAACAAAGCAAGAGAGACTTCATTTCATAGGATTCACAAGGCAAGAGAGACTTCATTTCATAGGATTCACAAGGCAAGAGAGACTTCATTTCATAGGATTCACAACAAGGCAAGAGAGACTTCATTTCATAGGATTCACAAGGCAAGAGAGACTTCATTTCATAGGATTCACAACAAGGCAAGAGAGACTTCATTTCATAGGATTCACAAGGCAAGAGAGACTTCATTTCATAGGATTCACAACAAGGCAAGAGAGACTTCATTTCATAGGATTCACAACAAGGCAAGAGAGACTTCATTTCATAGGATTCACAAGGCAAGAGAGACTTCATTTCATAGGATTCACAACAAGGCAAGAGAGACTTCATTTCATAGGATTCACAACAAGGCAAGAGAGACTTCATTTCATAGGATTCACAACAAGGCAAGAGAGACTTCATTTCATAGGATTCACAAGGCAAGAGAGACTTCATTTCATAGGATTCACAACAAGGCAAGAGAGACTTCATTTCATAGGATTCACAACAAGGCAAGAGAGACTTCATTTCATAGGATTCACAACAAGGCAAGAGAGACTTCATTTCATAGGATTCACAACAAGGCAAGAGAGACTTCATTTCATAGGATTCACAACAAGGCAAGAGAGACTTCATTTCATAGGATTCACAACAAGGCAAGAGAGACTTCATTTCATAGGATTCACAAGGCAAGAGAGACTTCATTTCATAGGATTCACAACAAGGCAAGAGAGACTTCATTTCATAGGATTCACAAGAAGGCAAGAGAGACTTCATTTCATAGGATTCACAACAAGGCAAGAGAGAGACTTCATTTCATAGGATTTACAACAAGGCAAGAGAGACTTCATTCCATAGGATTCACAACAAGGCAAGAGAGACTTCATTTGATAGGATTCACAACAAGGCAAGAGAGACTTCATTTCATAGGATTCACAAGGCAAGAGAGACTTCATTTCATAGGATTCACAAGGCAAGAGAGACTTCATTTCATAGGATTCACAACAAGGCAAGAGAGACTTCATTTCATAGGATTCACAACAAGGCAAGAGAGACTTCATTTCATAGGATTCACAACAAGGCAAGAGAGACTTCATTTCATAGGATTCACAACAAGTCAAGAGAGACTTCATTTCACAGGATTCACAACAAGGCAAGAGAGACTTCATTTCATAGGATTCACAAGGCAAGAGAGACTTCATTTCATAGGATTCACAACAAGGCAAGAGAGACTTCATTTCATAGGATTCACAAGGCAAGAGAGACTTCATTTCATAGGATTCACAACAAGGCAAGAGAGACTTCATTTCATAGGATTCACAAGGCATGAGAGACTTCATTTCATAGGATTCACAAGAAGGCAAAGAGAGACTTTATTTCATAGGATTCACAACATGGCAAGAGAGACTTCATTTCATAGGATTCACAACAAGGCAAGAGAGACTTCATTTCATAGGATTCACAAGGCAAGAGACACTTCATTTCATAGGATTCACAACAAGGCAAGAGAGACTTCATTTCATAGGATTCACAACAAGGCAAGAGAGACTTCATTTCATAGGATTCACAACAAGGCAAGAGAGACTTCATTTCATAGGATTCACAACAAAGCAAGAGAGACTTCATTTCATAGGATTCACAACAAGGCAAGAGAGACTTCATTTCATAGGATTCACAAGGCAAGAGAGACTTCATTTCATAGGATTCACAACACGGCAAGAGAGACTTCATTTCATAGGATTCACAACAAGGCAAGAGAGACTTCATTTCATAGGATTCACAAGGCAAGAGAGACTTCATTTCATAGGATTCACAACAAGGCAAGAGAGACTTCATTTCATAGGATTCACAACAAGGCAAGAGAGACTTCATTTCATAGGATTCACAAGGCAAGAGAGACTTCATTTCATAGGATTCACAACAAGGCAAGAGAGACTTCATTTCATAGGATTCACAACAAGGCAAGAGAGACTTCATTTCATAGGATTCACAACAAGGCAAGAGAGACTTCATTTCATAGGATTTACAACAAGGCAACAAGGCAAGAGAGACTTCATTTAATAGGATTCACAATATTGATTTGACTCCGTGCTCACGATTCACAACAAGGCAAGAGAGACTTCATTTCATAGGATTCACAAGGCAAGAGAGACTTCATTTCATAGGATTCACAACAAGGCAAGAGAGACTTCATTTCATAGCATTCACAATATTGATTTGACTCCGTGCTCACAATTCTAGTTAGCATAAGCCACGCTGGAGTGCGTGCTATACCCGAGCGCTTATATGCTAGCAAACAAAAACATACATATATACATGCACATTCGCGCGCACACACACCACACAGACGCACGCACGCATGCACACACACACGCACGCACGCACACACGCACACACACACACACACACACACACACACACACACACACACACACACACGCGCACACTTTTTGACATTCCTACATGAAATTATCAAAAAATGCTGGGTTGAAGGGAATATTCCATCTATATGGAGAGATTCAATTATTGTTCCTATTTTAAAGCAAGGTAAACCAATGCATAATGTAAATAGGTATAGACCCATAGCGCTCACATCTCATGTCTGCAAATTAATTGAGCTAATTGTCTTAAATAGAGCGTCATACTACTGTGAAAAACGTGGCATTATTCCCGTTAATCAGGCTGGTTTTAGGAAAGGTAGATCAACTATTGATCACTTAGTAAAGCTAACAACGCAAGTTAAACGTCAATTTGCTAGAAGACAAAATGTTCTCGCCACATTTTTTTATATTAACAAAGTGTATGATCAAGTTTGGCATGAACGACTACTATATAAGTTAAAAACTATTGGTCTCTCTGGTCATATCTATAACTATATTAAAACATTTCTGGCCAACAGAAGTATGCAAACAAGAATTGGTGATACATATTCCTCAAAGAGGCTCCTTGACATGGGTATCCCTCAAGGCTCTGTAATTGCGCCTCTCCTTTTTAACATCTTAACTCATGATCTACCAAAATATATTTTTAAAAATAGTAACTTAATTCAATACGCAGACGATATTTGTTTATGGATGAATGCTACTTTGAAAAACAAAACATCAAAAAGGTCTTTAAACTATATTAGAAGAATATATCAAAAAATCTGGATAACATTGCTAATTTTATGTCTGAAAACGGTTTATGTTTTTCTCCTGAAAAATCTCATATGATGCTATTTGATGCAGGAGGATCTGTTCATAAGGCTCTCCCCTTTAAAGTAAATAACATCACACTAAATTATGCTACAGATATTAAATTTCTTGGAGTATATATTACATCTAAGCTTTCTTGGAATCTACATTTGGAACATGCTGTAAATCAAGCAAGAAAATCACTTAATCTTCTTAAAGTAATTAGTAAACAAAGTTGGGGCCAAGACACACAAACCTTAATTCATTTGTCTTCCGCATTAGTTAGATCTAAATTATCATATGCACAAGAGGTCTTTTTTAATGCCCCCAAATACTTACTGAAAAAACTTCAAAGCATAGATTGTAAGGCATTTAGATTAGCCCTTGGCGTTCCCTTTCATGGTTCGATCTTAGGAACTTACCATGAAGCAGGTGTTTTACCTCTTGAAGATCATCGCAAATTAGCGTGTGCTAAATACATTTTAAGATGCTCTACAGTTCAAAATTCAAATCAAATGGAACTCGGTATAAGGTCTGACATCCATTTTCCTAAACGTGCTAAACGCATTCGTTCTAATAAAACTATTAACATTTTCTTCTAAACTGTTGACAAAATCAGGTGTAAATCAAAAGAAGTTGGCTGTGCGCTTTCCAGTAAGTCCCATTCGAAACTGGGAGCTTTGCAAGGCAAAATTTGATTATAACTACACAACTATATCTAAAAATGATAACATTAACATTCTTGCCTGTGAGGCTAAATCTCATATCAACAATTGTTATCCCAATCATTTCAAAAATTTTACTGACGGTTCTTTACTAGACAATAATAATGCAGGCTGTGGATTTGTCATTCCCACTTTAAAAATCGAAAAATCTTTTTATCTTGGTAAAGACTTCTCCATTTTCACAGCTGAATTAGTAGCAATTTTAATGGCTATTCAGTATGTTATATATGTTCCATTTAACTTCTACGGTGTTCTTTTTTGTGTAGATTCTAAATCTGTTCTTCAAGCTTTAGAATCAACAAGTCCAAAAAAACCAGGGCTGAAATCATTACAGAAATTAGAATACTTAACCATATTCTTATATCAAGAGGCATCACAGTTGATTTTTGTTGGATCCCATCTCATTGTTCGATTTCTGGAAATGAATGGGCTGATCGTACTGCTCGGGCAGGGGCAAACAAATCTGCTAATTCTACGGATATTCACATTCCCTGGAGTTTGCAAGAAGGTTATTCTCTCTTACAAAGAGCTTCTTTTGAACATTTTGATAAAATCTACAAAGAATCTATGCTTCACAAAATACATAAACCTGAATCTTCCATAAAGTGTTGTTTAAACTCCCGATCATGGAAGTCTCAGAAAAGAGATTCCTTAGTAAATTATGTATTTCTTAATAGAAATGTAAACAAACATCCAAGACGCCTTAAAAAGTTTGTTTCACTACTTTATAGACTTAAGCTAAATGCTTTTAAAACTAAATTCACAAAAAATCTTCAATGTGTATGCGGTGCTATTGATAATTGTACAACAACACACATTCTATATTATTGCCCTTATTTTGAATCGGCCCTTTCAGAATTCAGAAAAGATGAATCCAAATGTATATTCCAAGATGCCGTATCTCTTTTGAATTTTGTACAAACTTTAATGTTAAGTCCATTTGGCTCGTTTCTATGATTGCTGTTGGGTTTTTGTTTATAGAATGTTTGCATTTTGATTTTATAATAGTTCAATTCTGGAGTTTTTATTTTATTTTATTATTATTATTATTATGTTTTTTTTTAAAACTGTTTTAACTAAGCATACATCCCCTAATGTTACTTATAAATATGCACTTTAAGCACATACAGATACACATGCACATATCCACGCGCACACACTCACACACACACTTTCATGTCTAATATCACTTCTAAGTGAAAAGACGTTAAATTAAAGAACAACACACACACACACACACACACACACACACACACACTCTCTCTCTCTCTCTCTCTCTCTCTCTCTCTCTCTCTCTCTCTCTCTCTCTCTCTCTCTCTCTCTCTCTCTCTCTCTCTCTCTCTCTCTCTCTCTCTCTCTTCTTATCTCTCGATTCTGGTGTCTCTGTTGTTTCTCTGTCTCTTTGTCTCAGTCATTATTATTTTCCCCAACTCCATATTCCGCTTTCCTTTTATTCTACCGCTATGATTACATTTGTACATATGTATATTATGATCTTTGTATTGTGCTTGTATGAAGTGTATGTATTTTCCCCATGATTTTTGATTGTGGTTGATTTTTCTCCAGTATATGCTGTATTTATTTGCGTTAATTGTTTTTCTTATTTATTTATGACGACAGGATGTAAAAAAGCTTTATCAAGCTTATTCTTTTATCGTCAATAAAGATCATTTTGACTTGACTTGACTTGACAGTTGTTATCAATATAAAAAATTAAAAAAACACTGATAAAATAGCTCGATATTTCGTTTTATTTTTTCAACCTTCAACGGGCAGTTATGTAACAGGCAGCTAACCGGTCAGTGTTTGTCGTTTCAGAGGACAGAGAGGTCCTCAATGTGGACAGGCACCTAACCAGTCAGTGTTTGTCGTTTCAGAGGACAGAGAGGTCCTCAATGTGGACAGGCAGCTAACCGGTCAGTGTTTGTCGTTTCAGAGGACAGAGAGGTCCTCAATGTGGACAGGCAGCTAACCGGTCAGTGTTTGTCGTTTCAGAGGACAGAGATGTCCTCAATGTGGACAGGCGTCCCCATGGCCCTCCTGCTCCACATGATAGGGACAGGTTGGTCTGTCTCCATGTCTGTCTGTTGGTCTGTCTCCATGTCTGTCTGTTGGTCTGTCTCCATGTCTGTCTGTTGGTCTGTCTCAACGTCTGTCTGTTGGTCTGTCTCAACGTCTGTCTGTTGGTCTGTCTCCATGTCTGTCTGTTGGTCTGTCTCAACGTCTGTCTGTTGGTCTGTCTCAACGTCTGTCTGTTGGTCTGTCTCAACGTCTGTCTGCCTGTCTGCCTGTAGTTTCATGCCTTTTCTTGCTCTCCCCGCCCCTCTTGGTGATATGGCATTAGTTCTAGTCCCCCTTCTCATGTACACTCTAAACTGTTTAGGTTGGCAGTTTCTGCATTTGGACAAGCATAAAGCGTTCGTGGTGAGTGTATGTGCATGCGCGCGCAAATGCACATGGGGCCTATGTGTGTGCATGGGGGTGGGGTGCGCGCGTATGTGTCTGTGTCGACTGTGTCTGTGCGTCCGCGCACGGGAGTGCGCGTGTGTCATTTTGTTTAAATAAACAGACAAAGCCAAAACCATAACATAGCTTGCAGAATCAATCAGTATTAAAGTATTTAATTTATATTTTATTGTATTCATGTTGTTACAGTGTGTGGGGGTGAATTCTATTCATGTTGTTACAGTGTGTGCTTGTGTGTGTGTGTGAATTCTATCATGTTGTTACAGGTGTGTGTGTGTGTGCTGTGTGTGTGTGTGTTATGTGTGTGTGTGTGTGTGTGTGTGTGTGTGTGTGTGTGTGTGTGTGTGTGTGGTGCGTGTGCGTGCTGTGTGTTGTGCGTGTGTGTAAGTGTGTGCATGTGTGTGTGTGTGTGGGTGTGGTGTGTGTGTGTGTGCGTGTGTGTGTGTTGATTGTGTGTGTGTGTGTGTCGTGTGTGTGTAATTATGTGTGTGTGTGGTGGCATCATATTCATGTTGTTTTTTTTTTGGTGTGTGAAATTCTTACTCATGTTGTTACAAGTGTGTGTGTGTGGGGGGGGGGGGGCGGGAGCCGATTTCTATTCATGTTGATACAGTGTGTGGGGGTGAGTCTTGAGCCCTGCTCGCTACGGCTAGGCCTTCGTTACGAGCTGTTTGACCACAACAACATGACGTCATTGGCCGCACGTGCAGCCTGCGAGTTCCGTGGAGGACAACTGGACATTCCTGTGGTGTCCACTGCTGACCTCAGCTACCGACCTCCCTCCTTTGAAAGGTAGGGGACAATCACCTCTTTCAGAACACACCAAAGTAAACTTTGTGTTAACATTTAACTTTGGAAATTAAATACTGGATGTCCTTAAAATATGAGCAACATGTATTCATGAAATATAGAGGGGCAGGGTGTGGAGTGGAGGAGGGGGGCTGGGTTTCTGAAGAAAGGCCTAATCAGACATTAACCAGCAAATTGACTAAACAGTTCTACACATATGTATTATTCCGGTCCAACAGGTTTTTTAAGTTGATTGTGATGTACCACGTTAACTTCAGTAGTGAGTTGATTCCAATATGGAGCAACACAAGGACTGAAAGGAAGAGTTCTTTTTGTTAGTAGTTTTGTTATTGTTGTTTTTTCTTCAGTTTTATGCTGTCCCTTCAACTGTGGGCCCCCATGTATAAAGAGGCGCAGGGGGCGTGGAGGTGGTATGACGGCTCCGAGGTCGACGTCAGCGATGACGACAAACGACAGCTGAGGACCTATGACGTCACTGGTGACGTCAGTGCCCGGGTGACGTGTGCAGCGTGGAATCTGAGCAGTGGCTACGTACCGAGGTCCTGTGAGCTGAACTACGACTTCATGTGTCTCGTGGAGACTGGTAATGCTGTTACTTTCCGAGGGAACAATCGGAAACTATAATACATTGTTTTTGCTTGTCCCTGCTCTATCCGTGCATGCCGCGTCCCTGCATCCGGCCGTCTGTCAGGGACACAAAACCAGATTGTTACACAAAGGGAACTTTGCACCCGTTCCGGTTGTGTCCCCGAGCGAAGCTTTAGAACGGGTTTTAGATTGGTCGTTCTTATGGTGGGTGCATCCATCTGTCAGGACACCAAACCCAGATTCACGCGAGGGAACTTTGCACCCGCCGGGGTTGAGCCCCCCGAGCGAAGCTTGGGAACTGTTGAACCCACTGGGAACATCCTTGTCTTTATTGCTTCTTCTCTCTTTCGTTTCCTTGCCCTTTCCTCTCTGTAAGGGACGGATCGTGTATTTACCACCATCATCATTATTTTGGTTTGTAATGACCTGCTTTAGGCTGAACTGTAAACATACGGAAACGTGGATTCATAATGTGTATGACCTTGGTTTCAGCTTGAACTGTAACATACAGAATGTGGATCAATAATCGGTATGACCTTGCGTTCAGGGCCTTGAACGTTAACATACGGAACGTGGGTTTCATAATGGGGTGGTCAGTACTTGGTTCAGGCTTGAAGTGCAAACCCTACGGAAATTTGGATCAATAATGTGTATGTACCTGGTTTAGGCTTGAATGGCAACATACGGAATGTGGATCAATAATTGTGTATGTACCTTGGTTCAGGCTTGAAAGTGCAACCTACGGAATGTTGGATCAATAATGTGGAGTGCCTTGGTTCAGCTTGAAGATGCAACCACGGGAATGTGGATCAAATCTGTGTATGTGCCTTGGTTTCCGGCTGAAGGCAACCTGCGGAAGGTGGATCAATAATGTGTATGTACCTGGTTTCAGGCTTGCAGTGCAACCTGCGGATGTGGAGCAATAATGTGTATTGTACCTTGGTTCAGGCTGAAGTGCAACCTACGGATATGTGGATCAATCATGTGTCTGTACCTTGGTTTCAGGCGTGAAAGGCAACATCGGAATGGGAGTCATTTAATGTGCTAGGTACCTTGGGTTTCAGGCTTGAAGTGCAACCTACGGAATGTGGATCAATAATGTGTTCTGTACCTGGTTTTTTTCAGGCTGAACTGTATAAATACGGAAACGTGGATTAAAATGCTATATGTACCTTGGTTTTCAGGTTGAACTGTAAAATACGGAACGTGATAATAAGTGGATGGCCTTGGTTCAGGACGGAAGTGAACATACGGAACGTGATTAATAATGTTATAGTGCCTGGTTTCAGGCTTGAAGTGCACAGTACCGGGAACGTGGATCAATTAATGTGTATGTACCTGGTTTCAGGCTGAAGTGCAACATACGGAACGTGGATGGTACCTTGGTTTTAGGCTTGACGTGCAAGCCTGCGGAATAGTGGAATCAATAACGTGTATGTA
>CM065692.1:703416-749361 GCA_017654935.2 Phymorhynchus buccinoides
CAGCCAAGGCCCGGCAACTCATCGCTAGTGAAGGTGGTACAGTTATCAGGCATCCTCGGATCGCAGCCAATGAGATGTGCCTGCGTAGGGATGGAGTCCATCTCACAACTACCGGCAACGAACGTTTTCGTGCAAGCATAGAAGAGAGTATCATGTCCTTCCTACGGGAATAGATCACAGGTTTGGGGAAATCTGAAAAATCAGATTTAGTGGTGGGAGGTAGGTGTGGCGACGTCTAACAAAATGGTCATCAAACAGTTACATACTAAAGAATTCAAAAATGCAAGTTTAAATCATAATCTACAAGATAACTTTGAAAACCCAGTATCCAAGGGGAGCCCTTACAACCATGGATTTGGCGTTCAGCCATGGATTTGGTTCGGTTCACGGATGCTGGAGCCTCCATTCTGCTGGAGCCTCCATTCTGCTGAAGCCTGGGTATCCCCCTGTGAGGGGAGGCAAGGTTATACATGTCATGAACTGGTGCGTGAGGCTTAAGTGCTACAGGTGGACGCCTGTGAAAAGCAGTGCCGTTGGATGGTTTACGCCTCCACACGCCTAGTAGTATCAGACATTAGTGGGCAAGCTAATGCTTGAGAGCCTGGTAACGCGTGCTAAAGCTTGGGGCCAGATGACTGGAGGAAATGTCAATGTCTGTCCGCCACGCCTACCTCCCAAACCTGTGCCCATATTTGCCAAACATGTAGTCTTGCCGAATATGTAGTATTGCATTACAATGTGAATTGTTAATGTTTTTTCTTTATAGGCTCTTGAGATGGCCTACACAATTTTTGATGTCTCTTTATTATGAATAATAAATGAGTTGAAATGTTAATGCTTGTCTGGGCTACATTATTTAGAGCCTCACTTGCTTGACGAGGGTAAACGATTAAACGCCAAGCAAGTGTGGCATGAGTGTTGTCACAGTTGTCATCTCATAAAATGCATTAATCCACGAACATATGTCTGTCTTAAACCCAAATGCTTTTAATACTTTATTCAGGTAAATTATGCTGTTCTAAATATGCTATGGTATCGTATATTAGTCTAATATTATCTCCAATATATCTCTTTCTAATAAACCCGGTTTGATCTTCATTAATGAGTGTTGGCAGTACATGTTTAATACGATTTGCGATGCAGCATGATCCAATCTTATATACTACATTTAGACGTGAAATAGGCCTCCAATTTTTAACACACTGTCTCGGTTTATCTCCTTTAGGAATACAAATAATTATCCCTTCTTTTTGTGGACTCGAAAGGTCTCCTTTTTTTTAAACCGGAGTTCTTACAACAAATATGCCAATTGTTTTCCAAAAAACCTTAAAGAACTCAGTATTGAAACCATCAGTTGCAGGGATCTTATTGTTTTTCATTCCTTTTAAAACTTCTGTGGCTTCTTAAAGAGTAATTTCACCTTCCAATTCATTAGCTTCGATCTGTATCGTTTAATCATGGAATATCATTTACTAAATCTTTAGTTTCACAGTCTTCTACTTCAGTTTTCGTGTACAACGATTTGTAAAAATTATGAACTTCTTGTATAATCTCTTTCTGATTTGTTAGTACATTTTCTTGCAGATCAATTAACTTAGCCATATTTTTACTTACAAAATGTCTTTTCTTGAGATTACAAAAATAGCTACTAACTTTTTCTCCATCAGCTATCCACCTAGCCTGAGATCTAAGCAAAACACCTTCCATTCGTTTTTCTCTTATTTCTTTTAACTTTTGTTTCTTAGTTTCTTAGATAGGGAGAAGGAGTACCGAGACCAGATGAAGATGGACTTCGACAAACGCCACCGGGTCGTCGCTCCAGAAAAGCTGTCACCTGGTGATGCAGTCTGGATCCCCGGCCAGAAGAAAGAGGGCACCATCATCCAGCACCACGTGGCCCCACGATCATTCATCGTAGAGACATCTGACGGTGGCCTTCTACGCCGCAACTGGCAGATGATGCGAAAACTCCACCAGCCAGCAGGCGAGGACAACCCGACACACACCCCAACCTCTACAGGCTGACCCGCCGGTACAATGCCTGGTTCTTGTGGATGACGCCGACGGCAACGCGGGTGACGCTGAAACTCTGGTACGTCGTCACCAGACCAGAGTTACGTCTACGCCTAGAAGATCAACCCGGGCCATCAAGGCACCGCAACGCCTCATCAAGGAAATGTGAAAACAAAAAAAGACGCTGATGAAAGACTCAGTGCTGCATGTGAATGTGAAAACAAAAGACGTGACGCTGATGAAAGACTCAATGCTGCATGTGAATGTGAAAACAAAAGACGCTGATGAAAGACTCAGTGCACCAGAATGCATAATGAAAAGATCTTGTGAAAGAGCTAGGGTCCAGTGTCTAGACATATAATCGATATTTATAAATGTAGTCATGTTTATAGAGGAAGATTCTTGTGGAGTCTAAAGCAATTCAATTTGATCTTTTCTCGTTGAGTCTTAAGTATTTTAATTTGATCTTCTGTTTTTGAAAAGGGGAGATGTACTCACTGTGCCTCCGAATTACGTGCTTACAACCAAAAACAGAAAAGTCTGGAACTGCCGGGATGCTTGCCACGTCATCAGCAGCTAGCAGGTATGGGAATTAGAGAAGACAAAAAAGACTGAAAATTGGGGTCTGGAAGCAGGCATAGGAACAAGGAATAAAAAAAAACAACTGAAAACCGTGTGTGTTGGGATACAGCCCCCAGAAAATGAAGCTTCTTCTGTTATCTAAGCCTTAAAAACAGTATTAGAGATAAGACTGATATATTTAGTTCATTTTGCATTCATTTATAACCAATAACTTAAGTTTTACTCATTGGGCTTCTTTTTTTTTTATCTCATAAATGTCCTCTTGGACCATCAAAAAAGCTGAAACTTGAAAAAAAAGACTGAAGAGGACCATCAAAAAAGCTGAAATCAGCCAAAAGACTGACAATTCCCATGCCTGAGCTAGGCACTGCATGGAGTACTCGATCATTAAATTCTCCTGAAAACAATCCCAACGACTGCATCGAGCGACTCAATAGACTCAAAGTTCTGTTCTCAATACCCAAAGAGGATAAAGTGTAATGTTATGCTTCTTCGAGAAAAAGCAACAACAATAAATAATCAAATACGTAAGTAAATAAATAGATAAATAAACAAATAAAGAAAGAAACAAATAACTAAATAACCGTCACGTTATTATGTCTACAAACTACAACACATATGATCCTATTAACCCACCTACCTTCATTTCACGTTATTATGTCTATAAACTACAACACATATGATCCTATTAACCCACCTACCTTCATTTCACGTTATTATGTCTATAAACTACAACACATATGATCCTATTAACCCACCTACCTTCATTTCACGTTATTGTGTCTACAAACTACAACACATATGATCCTATTAACCCACCTACCTTCATTTCACGTTATTATGTATAGAAACTACAACACATGATCCTATTAACCCACCTACCTTCATTTCACGTTATTATGTCTATAAACTACAACACATATGATCCTATTAACCCACCTACCTTCATTTCACATTATTATGTCTATAAACTACAACACATATGATCCTATTAACCCACCTACCTTCATTTCACGTTATTGTGTCTACAAACTACAACACATATGATCCTATTAACCCACCTACCTTCATTTCACGTTATTATGTATAGAAACTACAACACATATGATCCTATTAACCCACCTACCTTCATTTCACGTTATTATGTCTACAAACTACAACACATATGATCCTATTAACCCACCCACCTTCATTTCACGTTATTATGTCTATAAACTACAACACATATGATCCTATTAACCCACCTACCTTCATTTCACGTTATTGTGTCTATAAACTACAACACATATGATCCTATTAACCCACCTACCTTCATTTCACGTTATTGTGTCTATAAACTACAACACATATGATCCTATTAACCCACCTACCTTCATTTCTCGTTATTGTGTCTATAAACTACAACAAATATTATGATCCTATTAACCCACCTACCTTCATGTTCCAGTCACAAGCAAACAACCAAAGCTTGTTCCCAATAAACTAATAAACACAATGTACAAAACTTGGCTGTATTATTGTACACACAAATCTGCACCTATCTGGAATCACACTGGTGGGAATCAAGGCCCTTTACCTAACCCTGTACGAACCACAATGCACTGGGCCAACGGCACCTAGCTGGAATCACACTGGTGGGGATCAAGGCCCTTTACCTAACCCTGTACGAACCACAATACAGTGGGCCAACAGCACCTAGCTGGAATCACACTGGTGGGGATCAAGGCCCTTTACCTAACCCTGGACGAACCACAATACACTGGGCCAACGGCACCTAGCTGGAATCACACTGGTGGGGATCAAGGCCCTTTACCTAACCCTGGACGAACCACAATACACTGGGCCAACAGCACCTATCTGGAATCACACTGGTGGGGATCAAGGCCCTTTACCTAACCCTGGACGAACCACAATGCACTGGGCCAACAGCACCTAGCTGGAATCACACTGGTGGGGATCAAGGCCCTTTACCTAACCCTGTACGAACCACAATACACTGGGCCAACAGCACCTAGCTGGAATCACACTGGTGGGGATCAAGGCCCTTTACCTAACCCTGTACGAACCACAATGCACTGGGCCAACAGCACCTAGCTGGAATCACACTGGTGGGGATCAAGGCCCTTTACCTAACCCTGTACGAACCACAATGCACTGGGCCAACGGCACCTAGCTGGAATCACACTGGTGGGGATCAAGGCCCTTTACCTAACCCTGTACGAACCACAATACACTGGGCCAACAGCACCTATCTGGAATCACACTGGTGGGGATCAAGGCCCTTTACCTAACCCTGGACGAACCACAATGCACTGGGCCAACAGCACCTATCTGGAATCACACTGGTGGGGATCAAGGCCCTTTACCTAACCCTGTACGAACCACAATGCACTGGGCCAACGGCACCTATCTGGAATCACACTGGTGGGGATCAAGGCCCTTTACCTAACCCGATACGAACCACAATACACTGGGCCAACAGCACCTATCTGGAATCACACTGGTGGGGATCAAGGCCCTTTACCTAACCCTGTACGAACCACAATACACTGGGCCAACAGCACCTATCTGGAATCACACTGGTGGGGATCAAGGCCCTTTACCTAACCCTGGACGAACCACAATACACTGGGCCAACAGCACCTATCTGGAATCACACTGGTGGGGATCAAGGCCCTTTACCTAACCCTGTACGAACCACAATGCACTGGGCCAACGGCACCTATCTGGAATCACACTGGTGGGGATCAAGGCCCTTTACCTAACCCTGTACGAACCACAATACACTGGGCCAACAGCACCTATCTGGAATCACACTGGTGGGGATCAAGGCCCTTTACCTAACCCTGTACGAACCACAATACACTGGGCCAACAGCACCTATCTGGAATCACACTGGTGGGGATCAAGGCCCTTTACCTAACCCTGGACGAACCACAATACACTGGGCCAACAGCACCTATCTGGAATCACACTGGTGGGGATCAAGGCCCTTTACCTAACCCTGTACGAACCACAATGCACTGGGCCAACGGCACCTATCTGGAATCACACTGGTGGGGATCAAGGCCCTTTACCTAACCGTGTACGAACCACAATACACTGGGCCAACAGCACCTATCTGGAATCACACTGGTGGGGATCAAGGCCCTTTACCTAACCCTGTACGAACCACAATACACTGGGCCAACAGCACCTATCTGGAATCACACTGGTGGGGATCAAGGCCCTTTACCTAACCCTGTACGAACCACAATACACTGGGCCAACAGCACCTATCTGGAATCATACTGGTGGGGATCAAGGCCCTTTACCTAACCCTGTACGAACCACAATGCACTGGGCCAACGGCACCTAGCTGGAATCACACTGGTGGGGATCAAGGCCCTTTACCTAACCCTGTACGAACCACAATACACTGGGCCAACAGCACCTATCTGGAATCACACTGGTGGGGATCAAGGCCCTTTACCTAACCCTGTACGAACCACAATGCACTGGGCCAACGGCACCTAGCTGGAATCACACTGGTGGGGATCAAGGCCCTTTACCTAACCCTGTACGAACCACAATACACTGGGCCAACAGCACCTAGCTGGAATCACACTGGTGGGGATCAAGGCCCTTTACCTAACCCTGTACGAACCACAATACACTGGGCCAACAGCACCTATCTGGAATCACACTGGTGGGGATCAAGGCCCTTTACCTAACCCTGTACGAACCACAATGCACTGGGCCAACAGCACCTATCTGGAATCACACTGGTGGGGATCAAGGCCCTTTACCTAACCCTGTACGAACCACAATACACTGGGCCAACAGCACCTATCTGGAATCACACTGGTGGGGATCAAGGCCCTTTACCTAACCCTGTACGAACCACAATACACTGGGCCAACAGCACCTATCTGGAATCATACTGGTGGGGATCAAGGCCCTTTACCTAACCCTGGACGAACCACAATACACTGGGCCAACAGCACCTATCTGGAATCATACTGGTGGGGATCAAGGCCCTTTACCTAACCCTGGACGAACCACAATACACTGGGCCAACGGCACCTAGCTGGAATCACACTGGTGGGGATCAAGGCCCTTTACCTAACCCTGGACGAACCACAATGCACTGGGCCAACAGCACCTAGCTGGAATCACACTGGTGGGGATCAAGGCCCTTTACCTAACCCTGTACGAACCACAATACACTGGGCCAACAGCACCTAGCTGGAATCACACTGGTGGGGATCAAGGCCCTTTACCTAACCCTGTACGAACCACAATGCACTGGGCCAACAGCACCTAGCTGGAATCACACTGGTGGGGGTCAAGGCCCTTTACCTAACCCTGTACGAACCACAATACACTGGGCCAACAGCACCTAGCTGGAATCACACTGGTGGGGATCAAGGCCCTTTACCTAACCCTGGACGAACCACAATACACGTACTGGGCCAGCGACTGAAGTGACATCACGTGATACACTGAGTTTCCTTTGCTGCACGTGCACTCGTCAGCCAACCAATCAATGCGTCGGGTTCTCTTTGTTGCACGTGCACTCGGCAACCAATCAATGAATGTGACACAACTGGAGGACCCCGCCCCCCCAAAAAAAGAAGAAAAAATTAGGAACCCCCCTGTCGCCCAAAATGTACGTCATAGAAGGGTGAAAAGTACGAAAATGACTCGATTTTTGGCTTAAAAGGCAATACAATGACAATGTAGCGCCCCGCAAATAGTGTGATTGAGTGTTAGGAGGCAAGGTTGGACGTGAAAGGAGTTTCCGGACTCCACCCCACCCCCATCTTAGGATGTACCTTAAAGAAGGTGTAGCGGCTGGCGACAGGTGTGTTTGCAAGATAGGCTGCGAACTGCTGAAATGCTCTATGCTCTGAGTGTCCTCTGTAGATAGGGCTATCTTGTACTTTATGCACAGTGAGGGCTATCCTGCACTTTATGCACAGTGAGGGCTATCTTGTACTTTATGCACAGTGAGGGCTATCTTGTACTTTATGCACAGTGAGGGCTATCTTGTACTTTATGCACAGTGAGGGCTATCTTGTAACACAGTGAGGGCTATCCTGTACTTTATGCACAGTGAGGGCTACCCTGTACTTTATGCACAGTGAGGGCTATCCTGTACTTTATGCACAGTGAGGGCTATCCTGTACTTTATGTAGATAGGGCTATCCTGTACTTTATGCACAGTGAGGACTATCCTGCACTTTATGCACAGTGCGGGCTATCCTGTACTTTATGCACAGTAAGGGCTATCCTGTACTTTATGTAGATAGGGCTATCCTGTAATTTATGCACAGTGCTGGCTATCCTGTACTTTATGCACAGTGGGGGCTATCCTGTACTTTATGCACAGTGGGGGCTATCCTGTACTTTATGCAGTGAGGGCTATCTTGTACTTTATGCACAGTGGGGGCTGTCCTGTACTTTATGCAGTGAGGGCTATCCTGTACTTTATGCACAGTGAGGGCTATCCTGTACTTTATGCACAGTGAGGGCTATCCTGTACTTTATGCACAGTGAGGGCTATCCTGTACTTTATGCACAGTGAGGGCTGTCCTGTACTTTATGCAGTGAGGGCTATCCTGTACTTTATGCAGTGAGGGCTATCCTGTACTTTATGCACAGTGGGGGCTATCCTGTACTTTATGCAGTGAGGGCTATCCTGTACTTTATGCAGTGAGGGCTGTCCTGTACTTTATGCACAGTGAGGGCTATCCTGTACTTTATGCACAGTGAGGGCTATCCTGTACTTTATGCACAGTGAGGGCTATCCTGTACTTTATGCAGTGAGGGCTGTCCTGTACTTTATGCACAGTGGGGGCTATCCTGTACTTTATGCACAGTGAGGGCTGTCCTGTACTTTATGCAGTGAGGGCTATCCTGTACTTTATGCACAGTGCTGGCTATCCTGTACTTTATGCACAGTGGGGGCTATCCTGTACTTTATGCACAGTGGGGGCTATCCTGTACTTTATGCAGTGAGGGCTATCTTGTACTTTATGCACAGTGGGGGCTGTCCTGTACTTTATGCAGTGAGGGCTATCCTGTACTTTATGCACAGTGAGGGCTATCCTGTACTTTATGCACAGTGAGGGCTGTCCTGTACTTTATGCACAGTGAGGGCTGTCCTGTACTTTATGCACAGTGAGGGCTATCCTGTACTTTATGCACAGTGAGGGCTACCCTGTACTTTATACACAGTGAGGGCTATCCTGTACTTTATGCACAGTGAGGGCTACCCTGTACTTTATACACAGTGAGGGCTACCCTGTACTTTATACACAGTGAGGGCTATCCTGTACTTTATACACAGTGAGGGCTATCCTGTACTTTATGCACAGTGAGGGCTATCTTGTACTTTATGCACAGTGAGGGCTATCCTGTACTTTATGTAGATAGGGCTATCCTGTACTTTATGCACAGTGCTGGCTATCCTGTACTTTATGCACAGTGGGGGCTATCCTGTACTTTATGCACAGTGCTGGCTATCCTGTACTTTATGCACAGTGAGGGCTATCTTGTACTTTATACACAGTGAGGGCTATCCTGTACTTTATGCACAGTGAGGGCTATCCTGTACTTTATACACAGTGAGGGCTATCCTGTACTTTATACACAGTGAGGGCTATCCTGTACTTTATGCACAGTGAGGGCTATCCTGTACTTTATACACAGTGAGGGCTATCATGTACTTTATACACAGTGAGGGCTATCCTGTACTTTATGCACAGTGAGGGCTATCCTGTACTTTATACACAGTGAGGGCTATCCTGTACTTTATACACAGTGAGGGCTATCCTGTACTTTATACACAGTGAGGGCTATCCTGTACTTTATACACAGTGAGGGCTATCCTGTACTTTATACACAGTGAGGGCTATCCTGTACTTTATACACAGTGAGGGATATCCTGTACTTTATACACAGTGAGGGCTATCCTGTACTTTATACACAGTGAGGGCTATCCTGTACTTTATACACAGTGAGGGCTATCCTGTACTTTATACACAGTGAGGGCTATCCTGTACTTTATGCAGTGAGGGCTATCCTGTACTTTATGCACAGTGAGGGCTATCCTGTACTTTATGCAGTGAGGGCTATCCTGTACTTTATGCACAGTGGGGGCTATCCTGTACTTTATGCACAGTGAGGGCTGTCCTGTACTTTATGCAGTGAGGGCTATCCTGTACTTTATGCACAGTGCTGGCTATCCTGTACTTTATGCACAGTGGGGGCTATCCTGTACTTTATGCACAGTGAGGGCTATCCTGTACTTTATGCAGTGAGGGCTATCTTGTACTTTATGCACAGTGGGGGCTGTCCTGTACTTTATGCAGTGAGGGCTATCCTGTACTTTATGCACAGTGAGGGCTATCCTGTACTTTATGCACAGTGAGGGCTATCCTGTACTTTATGCACAGTGAGGGCTGTCCTGTACTTTATGCACAGTGAGGGCTGTCCTGTACTTTATACACAGTGAGGGCTATCCTGTACTTTATGCACAGTGAGGGCTATCCTGTACTTTATACACAGTGAGGGCTATCCTGTACTTTATGCACAGTGAGGGCTACCCTGTACTTTATACACAGTGAGGGCTACCCTGTACTTTATACACAGTGAGGGCTATCCTGTACTTTATACACAGTGAGGGCTATCCTGTACTTTATGCACAGTGAGGGCTATCTTGTACTTTATGCACAATGAGGGCTATCCTGTACTTTATGTAGATAGGGCTATCCTGTACTTTATGCACAGTGCTGGCTATCCTGTACTTTATGCACAGTGGGGACTATCCTGTAATTTATGCACAGTGCTGGCTATCCTGTACTTTATGCACAGTGAGGGCTATCTTGTACTTTATACACAGTGAGGGCTATCCTGTACTTTATGCACAGTGAGGGCTATCCTGTACTTTATACACAGTGAGGGCTATCCTGTACTTTAAACACAGTGAGGGCTATCCTGTACTTTATGCACAGTGAGGGCTATCCTGTACTTTATACACAGTGAGGGCTATCATGTACTTTATACACAGTGAGGGCTATCCTGTACTTTATACACAGTGAGGGCTATCCTGTACTTTATACACAGTGAGGGCTATCCTGTACTTTATACACAGTGAGGGCTATCCTGTACTTTATACACAGTGAGGGCTATCCTGTACTTTATACACAGTGAGGGATATCCTGTACTTTATACACAGTGAGGGCTATCCTGTACTTTATACACAGTGAGGGCTATCCTGTACTTTATACACAGTGAGGGCTATCCTGTACTTTATACACAGTGAGGGCTATCCTGTACTTTATGCACAGTGAGGGCTATCCTGTACTTTATGCACAGTGAGGGCTATCCTGTACTTTATGCACAGTGAGGGCTATCCTGTACTTTATGCACAGTGAGGGCTATCCTGTACTTTATGCACAGTGAGGGCTATCCTGTACTTTATACACAGTGAGGGATATCCTGTACTTTATACACAGTGAGGGCTATCCTGTACTTTATACACAGTGAGGGCTATCCTGTACTTTATACACAGTGAGGGCTATCCTGTACTTTATGCACAGTGAGGGCTATCCTGTACTTTATTCACAGTGAGGGCTATCCTGTACTTTATGCACAGTGAGGGCTATCCTGTACTTTATACACAGTGAGGGCTATCCTGTACTTTATACACAGTGAGGGCTGTCCTGTACTTTATGCACAGTGAGGGCTACCCTGTACTTTATGCACAGTGAGGACTATCCTGTACTTTATGCACAGTGAGGGCTATCCTGTACTTTATGTAGATAGGGCTATCCTGTACTTTATGCACAGTGAGGACTATCCTGCACTTTATGCACAGTGCGGGCTATCCTGTACTTTATGCACAGTAAGGGCTATCCTGTACTTTATGTAGATAGGGCTATCCTGTAATTTATGCACAGTGCTGGCTATCCTGTACTTTATGCACAGTGGGGGCTATCCTGTACTTTATGCACAGTGGGGGCTATCCTGTACTTTATGCAGTGAGGGCTATCTTGTACTTTATGCACAGTGAGGGCTATCCTGTACTTTATGCACAGTGAGGGCTATCTTGTACTTTATGCACAGTGAGGGCTATCTTGTACTTTATACACAGTGAGGGCTATCCTGTACTTTATGCACAGTGAGGGCTATCCTGTACTTTATGCACAGTGAGGGCTATCCTGTACTTTATACACAGTGAGGGCTATCCTGTACTTTATGCAGAGTGAGGGCTATCCTGTACTTTATGCACAGTGAGGGCTATCCTGTACTTTATGCACAGTGAGGGCTATCCTGTACTTTATGTAGATAGGGCTATCCTGTAATTTATGCACAGTGCTGGCTATCCTGTACTTTATGCACAGTGGGGGCTATCCTGTACTTTATGCACAGTGAGGGCTATCCTGTACTTTATGCACAGTGGGGGCTATCCTGTACTTTATGCAGTGAGGGCTATCTTGTACTTTATGCACAGTGGGGGCTGTCCTGTACTTTATGCAGTGAGGGCTATCCTGTACTTTATGCAGTGAGGGCTATCCTGTACTTTATGCACAGTGAGGGCTATCCTGTACTTTATGCACAGTGAGGGCTATCCTGTACTTTATGCAGTGAGGGCTATCCTGTACTTTATGCAGTGAGGGCTGTCCTGTACTTTATGCACAGTGGGGGCTATCCTGTACTTTATGCACAGTGAGGGCTGTCCTGTACTTTATGCAGTGAGGGCTATCCTGTACTTTATGCACAGTGCTGGCTATCCTGTACTTTATGCACAGTGAGGGCTATCCTGTACTTTATGCACAGTGGGGGCTATCCTGTACTTTATGCAGTGAGGGCTATCTTGTACTTTATGCACAGTGAGGGCTATCCTGTACTTTATGCACAGTGAGGGCTATCCTGTACTTTATGCACAGTGAGGGCTATCCTGTACTTTATGCACAGTGAGGGCTATCCTGTACTTTATGCACAGTGAGGGCTATCCTGTACTTTATACACAGTGAGGGCTATCCTGTACTTTATGCACAGTGAGGGCTACCCTGTACTTTATACACAGTGAGGGCTACCCTGTACTTTATACACAGTGAGGGCTACCCTGTACTTTATACACAGTGAGGGCTATCCTGTACTTTATACACAGTGAGGGCTATCCTGTACTTTATGCACAGTGAGGGCTATCCTGTACTTTATGCACAGTGAGGGCTATCTTGTACTTTATGCACAGTGAGGGCTATCCTGTACTTTATGCACAGTGAGGGCTATCCTGTACTTTATGCACAGTGAGGGCTATCCTGTACTTTATGCACAGTGAGGGCTATCCTGTACTTTATGCACAGTGAGGGCTATCCTGTACTTTATGCACAGTGAGGGCTATCCTGTACTTTATGCACAGTGAGGGCTATCTTGTACTTTATACACAGTGAGGGCTATCCTGTACTTTATACACAGTGAGGGCTATCCTGTACTTTATACACAGTGAGGGCTATCCTGTACTTTAAACACAGTGAGGGCTATCCTGTACTTTATACACAGTGAGGGCTATCCTGTACTTTATACACAGTGAGGGCTATCCTGTACTTTATACACAGTGAGGGCTATCCTGTACTTTATGCACAGTGAGGGCTATCCTGTACTTTATACACAGTGAGGGCTATCCTGTACTTTATACACAGTGAGGGCTATCCTGTACTTTATACACAGTGAGGGCTATCCTGTACTTTATACACAGTGAGGGCTATCCTGTACTTTATACACAGTGAGGGCTATCCTGTACTTTATACACAGTGAGGGCTATCCTGTACTTTATACACAGTGAGGGCTATCCTGTACTTTATACACAGTGAGGGCTATCCTGTACTTTATGCACAGTGAGGGCTATCCTGTACTTTATGCACAGTGAGGGCTATCCTGTACTTTATACACAGTGAGGGCTATCCTGTACTTTATGCACAGTGAGGGCTATCCTGTACTTTATACACAGTGAGGGCTATCCTGTACTTTATACACAGTGAGGGCTATCCTGTACTTTATACACAGTGAGGGCTATCCTGTACTTTATACACAGTGAGGGCTATCCTGTACTTTATGCACAGTGAGGGCTATCCTGTACTTTATGCACAGTGAGGGCTATCCTGTACTTTATGCACAGTGAGGGCTATCCTGTACTTTATACACAGTGAGGGCTATCCTGTACTTTATACACAGTGAGGGCTATCCTGTACTTTATGCACAGTGAGGGCTATCCTGTACTTTATGCACAGTGAGGGCTATCCTGTACTTTATGCACAGTGAGGGCTATCCTGTACTTTATGCACAGTGAGGGCTATCTTGTACTTTATGCACAGTGAGGGCTATCTTGTACTTTATGCACAGTGAGGGCTATCCTGTACTTTATACACAGTGAGGGCTATCCTGTACTTTATGCACAGTGAGGGCTATCCTGTACTTTATGCACAGTGAGGGCTATCCTGTACTTTATGCACAGTGAGGGCTATCTTGTACTTTATGCACAGTGAGGGCTATCTTGTACTTTATGCACAGTGAGGGCTATCTTGTACTTTATACACAGTGAGGGCTATCCTGTACTTTATGCACAGTGAGGGCTATCCTGTACTTTATGCACAGTGAGGGCTATCTTGTACTTTATGCACAGTGAGGGCTATCCTGTACTTTATGCACAGTGAGGGCTATCTTGTACTTTATGCACAGTGAGGGCTATCCTGTACTTTATGCACAGTGAGGGCTATCTTGTACTTTATGCACAGTGAGGGCTATCCTGTACTTTATGCACAGTGAGGGCTATCTTGTACTTTATGCTCAGTGAGGGCTATCTTGTACTTTATGGACAGTGAGGGCTATCTTGTATTTTATGCACAGTGAGGGCTATCTTGTACTTTATGTACAGTGAGGGCTATCTTGTACTTTATGCAAAGTGAGGGTTATCTTGTACTTTATGTAGAGTAGGGCTATCCTGTACTTTATATGAGGGTTATCTTGTACAGTGAGGGCTATCTTGTACTTTATGCACAGTGAGGGCTATCTTGTACTTTATGCACAGTGAGGGCTATCCTGTACTTTATGCACAGTGAGGGCTATCTTGTACTTTATGCACAGTGAGGGCTATCTTGTACTTTATGCACAGTGAGGGCTATCTTGTACTTTATGTAGAGTGAGGGCTATCTTGTACTTTATGCACAGTGAGGGCTATCTTGTACTTTATGCACAGTGAGGGCTATCTTGTACTTTATGCACAGTGAGGGCTATCCTGTACTTTATGCACAGTGAGGGCTATCTTGTACTTTATGCACAGTGAGGGCTATCCTGTACTTTATGCACAGTGAGGGCTATCCTGTACTTTATGCACAGTGAGTGCTATCTTGTACTTTATGCACAGTGAGGGCTAACCTGTACTTTATGCACAGTGAGGGCTATCCTGTACTTTATGCACAGTGAGTGCTATCTTGTACTTTATACACAGTGAGGGCTATCCTGTACTTTATGCACAGTGAGGGCTATCCTGTACTTTATGCACAGTGAGGGCTATCCTGTACTTTATGCACAGTGAGGGCTATCCTGTACTTTATGCACAGTGAGGGCTATCCTGTACTTTATGCACAGTGAGGGCTATCCTGTACTTTATGCACAGTGAGGGCTATCCTGTACTTTATGCACAGTGAGGGCTATCCTGTACTTTATGCACAGTGAGGGCTATCCTGTACTTTATGCACAGTGAGTGCTATCTTGTACTTTATACACAGTGAGGGCTATCCTGTACTTTATGCACAGTGAGGGCTATCCTGTACTTTATGCACAGTGAGGGCTATCCTGTACTTTATACACAGTGAGGGCTATCCTGTACTTTATGCACAGTGAGGGCTATCTTGTACTTTATGCACAGTGAGGGCTATCCTGTACTTTATGCACAGTGAGGGCTATCCTGTACTTTATGCACAGTGAGGGCTATCCTGTACTTTATGCACAGTGAGGGCTATCTTGTACTCTGCGATTTCCAGAACACCTTGCCATGATATGTGTCCAACAAACTCGTCACCTACCAACCATCCCGCACTCTCCGCTCTAGCAGCGAACATCTTCTGATAGTTCCCCGCATGAAACTCATCTGTTTCAAAACCCATCTGTTTCAAAAGTGCTTTTTCACCTCATAATCTGCGCTCCTTGAATAATCTTTCCCATTTTTTCCCCATTCCCCACTATTTTTGGTATTGTTGTTGCTATAGCTTACGTATATTTATAAGTTATTAAAGGTGGACTCGGACGGATGAGTTTTTTGCAAGAAACACGTCGAGATCACCAGGAAAGACAGCCTTTTCAAGGATCGGAACACTCACTTTGCTCTGGTTTCTTAGAAATTAAACCGTAAAAACAGCGATTTTTCCTTGGCAGAGATGCCGGAGAGAGTAGCCATTTTGGATGGGGTGGGTGGAGGTCACTGATTGTGGTTGAAGCGTTTTCTTTTTTTGTAGTGCAGTAAAAAAAAAAAGGAGCTATTTCATTTGTTGTGAGCGAAACTCCTTTAGATAAACTGCATAAAATTTTAAAAAATAAAAATAAAAAGGCTTGTATTGCGAAAAGTTTGTGCATACGATTTGGTCTAAACACAGGCGGTCATTCAAAAAGAGACAGCAAACGCCTTCTCTTTGGGTGAAAGAATTTGACTTCCAGCACCTCCGCCAAAGAGGAATCGCCTTTTTGACAGCTTGATTTCTGGGAAACCAGAGCAAAGTGAGTGTTGCGATCTCTGTAAAGGGTGTTTTCCTGCTGATCTGGACGTGTTTCTTGCAAGAACTCATCCGTCAGGGTGCCCCTTTAATGCTTTGTCTCGTGAATGCAACTGTGTGTGCGCGTGTTTACATGTGTATGTGTGCGGATGCTTTGCTTTTTTATTATTCTATTTTATATTAATGCTTTGTGTCTTCTTCGCTTGGCGGCACTTCCTTTTTCTTTTCTTTTTTCTTCCTTGATTGCCGTGAGGGAGGTGTGGAATGGGATGTGAAGTGCTTGCTTTTTTGTGCATCAAATTTTGGTTTTACTGCTTTGTCTGCGAGGGGTTCCTCCCTTTGTGTGTGTGTGAAGGGGTGGGGTGGGGGGGGGGGGGAGAGTGTGTGTAAATGGGTGTAATAGTATTATCTTTGTAAAGCGCTGTGAGGATGCATGCCATCGAACAGCGCTATATAAGTTTCATTTATTATTATTATTACTTTATGCAGAGTGAGGGCTCTCGTACATTGTGCAGCCCCCCCCTCCCTACCCCCACCCCCCTTACCACCACCACTCCTGCCCCCCAAAATGTTCAAAGAAGCAACATTTTGCCATTCCTGGGAATGGGACAGGGTTAGGATCAGCCTAAGGTTATTTTCATAAAACTGAAAGAAGCAGACTTTGAGATTGAGGGTCATAAACATGAGGTGTCTAAAGCACATGATTGCCCAGATGACCTCAAGGTCATGCAAAGATGAAATCACAATATCTGAACGACAGTCTAAATTGGGTTCCTTCTAAATATATTTATAAATTCATCACTATGTTCTTTTGCCAACACCCACACCTTCCACCAAACACTGTTCCAATCTGTTCATAGCTTTTGGGCTTAGGTCCTTCTGATGATGACTTAAAGCAAGTCTGACCTGTGCACTTTATGCACGTAAAAAGCCCACAGTAGATAAAAGTTGATAAAAGCAGGCAGAAATCCTGCTGCCTGGCATAAACCAAATTGAAAGCTAGGTTTGACAAGTCCACCCTCTCTGTAGAACACAGCAAAATACCAAATGTTGTGACTAGAACACAGCAAAATACCAAATGTTGTGATTAGAACACAGCAAAATACCAAATGTTGTGACTAGAACACAGCAAAATACCAAATGTTGTGACTAGAACACAGCAAAATACCAAATGTTGTGACTAGAACATACCAAATGTTGTGACTAGAACATACCAAATGTTGTGACTAGAACATACCAAAATAGCAAGAACATAGCAAAATACCAAATGTTGTGACTAGAACATAGCAAAATACCAAATGTTGTGACTAGAACATTTAATGTTGTGACTAGAACACAGCAAAATACCAAATGTTGTGACTAGAACACAGCAAAATACCAAATGTTGTGATTAGAACATACCAAATGTTGTGACTAGAACATACCAAATGTTGTGACGAGAACATACCAAAATAGCAAGAACATAGCAAAATACCAAATGTGACTAGAACATAGCAAAATACCAAATGTTGTGACTAGAACACACCAAAATACCAAATGTCACTGTGACTAGAACATAGCAAAATACCAAATGTTGTGACTAGAACACACCAAAATACCAAATGTCACTGTGACTAGAACATAGCAAAATACCAAATGTTGTGACTAGAACACACCAAAATACCAAATGTCACTGTGACTAGAACACACCAAAATACCAAATGTTGTTCACTAACAGACAAAAAAAGCAAAAGCAAAGGTCACTCAGCTGCAAATTGTTCCTGCATGAAATACACAACTGATTAGTGTGCGTGTACACATGCATATATGTGTGAGCATGCGTGTATGTGCATGCGAGTGCATGCTTGCTTGCTTGCATGTGTGCGTGCGTGCGTGTATGTGCAATGGGATGGTTTCAATACACTGGCCCAGCGGGACGCCCCTCATACAACTCTCTCCCACTGAAGGTTGATGACTACTTCTCTGTGCAATGGGATGGTTTCATTACACTGGCCCAGCGGAACGCCCCTCATACAACTCTCTCCCACTGAAGGTTGATGACTACTTCTCTGTGCAATGGGATGGTTTCATTACACTGGCCCAGTGGAACGCCCCTCATACAACTCTCTCCCACTGAAGGTTGATGACTACTTCTCTGTGCAATGGGATGGTTTCATTACACTGGCCCAGCGGGACGCCCCTCATACAACTCTCTCCCACTGAAGGTTGACGACTACTTCTCTGCTCTGTGCAATGGGATGGTTTCATTACACTGGCCCAGCGGAACGCCCCTCATACAACTCTCTCCCACTGAAGGTTGATGACTACTTCTCTGTGCAATGGGATGGTTTCATTACACTGGCCCAGTGGAACGCCCCTCATACAACTCTCTCCCACTGAAGGTTGAGGACTACTTCTCTTTGCAATGGGATGGTTTCATTACACTGGCCCAGTGGAACGCCCCTCATACAACTCTCTCCCACTTAAGGTTGAGGACTACTTCTAGCGGAGGAGGAATTGTCAGAATTGTTCATTTTTAACGTACAATTGTGAAATTTGGCATGATGGTTTCTTATGATGTGTCTATCAATTCCTGAGGTAGGGACATTTGCAATTCAGCCTTTAACCCTTTCAGTGCCATGGGTATTTTTATTGTGGAAATTTTAATTTAAAAAAATTCTAGAGCTGTGAATTTTAATGCATTAAGCATGAAATGTGGCATCATAGTTTCTTATGGTGTGTTTATCGAATTCTGACTTACGGACAGTTTTAATTCAGCCTTTAACCCTTTCGGTGCCATGGATATTTTGATCGCAGAACTTTTAATTAAAAAAAAATTCTAGTGTTCTGAATTGTCATGCACTAAGCATAAAAAATGGCATGATGGCTTCTTATGGTGTGTTTATCAATTTCTGACAAAGGGACATTTTTCAATTAAGTCTTTAACCCTTTCAGTGCCAAACGCATTATCATAGCATATAGTTATAAATTAAAAAAATTCTAGTGTTGTGAATTTTCTTGCAATAAGCATGCAATTTGGCATGGTAGTTTCTTATGGTGTGTTTATCAATTTCTGACATAGGGACATTTTCAATTCAGCCTTTAACCCATTCAGTACCAAGGGAATTTTGATCGCGAACAGTTATAATTTTTTTTAAATTCTAGTGTTGGGCATATTCATATAAGAAACATGAAATTTGGCTTGATGGTTTCTTATGGTGTGTTTATCAATTTCTAATGAAGGGACATTTTCAATTTAGCCTTTAACTCTTTCAGTGCCAGGGGCATTTTATTGCGGACAACTTTAATTAAAAACAATTCTAGTGGTGTGCATTTTCATGTAACAAGCATGGAATTTGGCATGATATTTTCTAATGGTGTGTTTATTTATTTCTGACGTAGGGACATTTTCAATTCAGCCTTTAACCCTTTCAGTGCCAAGGGCATTTTTCGCAGACATTTATAACTAAAACAAATTCTAGTGGTATGCATTTTCGCGAAATAAGCATGACATTTGGCATGATAGTTTCTTATGGTGTGCTTATCAATTTCTGACGTAGGGACATTTTCAATTCAGCCTTTAACCCCTTCAGTGCCAAGGGCATTTTGCTCGCGGATGGTTATAATTTTAAAAAAATCTAGTGTTGGAAATTTTCATGAAATAAGCATGAAATTTGATATGATAGTTTCTTATGGTGTGTTTATCAATTTCTGATGTATGGACAATTGCAGTTCAGCCTTTAACCCTTTCAATGCCAATGGCATTTTGAAGGCGGACAATTTTCATGTAACAAGCATGCAATTTGGGCATGTTTCCTCAAGGTGTGTTTGTCAATTTCTGATGTAGGGACATTTTCATCATCATTCTTTAATCCCTTCAGTGGCAAAGGCATTTTGATCATGGACAGTTATAATTAAACGAAAATTCTAGCAAGGGACTAATGAGGAAAACTAAGCATAACCCTTTTTTTAAGTAAGTGGGAAAAGGCTAACTGTTGAAAGTGGTTCTAGGCTGATATATCATATACTTCACTGTCAGTATATAGCTATAACGAAGTTCTTAATATGCAAAAAATACCTTATTTCCTTCCCTCTCCAGCTACATACTCAATGCAAATGACTAATAGCGATGCCTGCTATCAATCTGTCACACAGCCATGCTTTTTAGTCACTCCTTCAGCAAGCAAACCCATTTGATAATGTAAGTGCAAATCACACAAAAAGAGGAGGGAGGTGTGTGTTCAACAACCCATGACCTGATTCCCTTATTGCGATTAAACTCAAAAGAAGATGCTCGTGGTTTTGGTAAGATCAACCTAGTCGTGTGACACAGAATTGAACACTTGTATTCAAACATTTGGCCAAGAAATGCACTGGCCTCGCCTGTCCTTGGTTGGTTGTTGGATGGTTACTGCTGGTTTCTGGGTGGGGTGTCTTTTGCCGGCGGGTTCTGTAGTCGTGATAAACGGGCTGGTACCCCCATAGGGACATTTCGCAAGGACTCCTCTGCATTGTATCTGATGGTCACCAAGCCGGGAGTAGCTATGTGCCTTGTATACTTAATGGAATGTCCCGTGTGTACCATCAGCACCTTCGGCTGTTTCTTTTTCATTTGTTTTCACTAAAAGTAGCAGGACTTATTTATTTATTAAATGTCCCAAGCACTGAAGGGTTTAAGCAGTTTGGATTTTGTAACCGAGATGTAGTTCCTAATGGCTGCACATATCTTTTCAATCTCTAAACTTAACAATCTTTAACAATCTTCTGTTGATCATTTCCAAGAAAAATAAAATTGATCAATCAACTCTCTCCATTTCCAAGAAAAATAAAATCGATCAATCAATGCTTCATTTTATTTGCTTCAGATCGCCTTTAAGGCTGTGTCAGCCCAATCGACATAGGCTAGAACACCAAAGCTACATCAAAATGTTGTTATGCTCTTCATAATTATGCGGGATTGTATTTAGATATGACAAACTCCTAGCATAACATCGTCAGTCTTCCAAATCCTCCGAAGTTGGAGTGTGGCTGCAAACGTGTCGGGGTAATCAAAAGCGGTCACACACATAGTATTCTCATTCCTAGCTGGTGCATTTGCATTTGTTGGGATGATCCCTGAAATCTTTTAGCCAGGGTATGACTACGACAACAACAATCTTTTGCTTCAGTAAAGAAAGAAATTGGTTTATGCGATGGGGTAAAAACAAAAACAATACAGGACTATAATCAACCACATAATTTTATTTTATTAAATAAAAAGCACATAAACACGGCACTCACACAACATACATAAAAAAGAAAAATTACCCTCCCACACCCTCCCACATCACAACCTCGTTCACGACGTCAACGTTTACGAGTACATCCTCTCTCTCTCTTTCCCCCCCACATCACTCTCTCACACACAACACCAACACTCTCACACACACACACACTCTTTCTCTCTCTCTCTCACTCTTTCTCTCTCTCCATCTCTCTGTCTCTTCTCTCTCTCTCTCTCTCTCTCTCTCTCTCCCTCTCTCTCTCTCTCCCTCTCTCCTCTCACACCTCTCTCCCTCAACATTTTCACTTTTTACATGATATTCATGGTTGTTGTTTATTATATTTTTTCATTGGATGTTGTTTTTAATTGTTGTTTATTTCGATATTTTCGTTTACCACAGGGCTGGGTGTAAAAAAGTATGTATACTTATCTCATTACCCTGTATAAATAAAATTTCGTTCGTTGGTTCGTTCTTTCGTTCTTTCTCACACACAACACACAATAACACACTCACACACACACACACATTCTCTCTCTCTCTCTCTCTCTCTCTCTCTCTCTCTTCTCTCTCTCTCTCACACACACACACACACCACACACACACACACACACACACAATTATAGGCTTATATTCTTTAGTTCATGGCTTGTGCTTCCTTGGCATTGGAGCATTGTTTGCTAATGTCAATCAAATTCATTTTTTCATTTCATTTCTCTCACACACACATACATACGCACACAAAAAGCAACAACAAAGACACACACACACGCACATGCACGCACACGCACACACACACATGCACACAGACAGACACTCACACTCACTGACACCCCCCCCCCCCCCCCCACTCACTCTCACACACTTGCTTTTTACACTCACTACTCTCTCTGCCTGAGTACATCCTATAATAATCTGGTTGGGCCAGGATAGATCTAGGTTTTCAGTAAGCCCAAAAAAAGGGGGCAGAATTGTCAGCTGGTTGACTGTGGGCAAGAAGCCTAGAAGAGCGTGCATTATCAGATAATGATTATCTAGATCTAAACCTTTTTTTCCAGTTCAATCCGTTGAAGTCATTGCCTACTCTATCAATGCACCCATTCTACATTATACACAAGCACAATCGTAACACACTTACTCACATCTATAATCGATTGGAATCAAAACTGCGTCACATAATGAATTCATTCGTAAAAGTGATGATACGCACTTTGCTCTGAACGCGAAGCGCCATTGTGGATTACCGCTGTCTTACTTTCGTTCTTACATTCGATCAATGATTGGTTAAAATAAAAACGATGTGTAATAAAATAATAGTAACATGTTGATTTTACAAAGTTAAAGGTACAAGAAGCAGAATGTGTCGTAATTGAAGACATGCGTGCATTAAGTTTATTTTTTACAACTAGATTTGTTGAAGAAGCATTAACTGCGGGCCCCTCTTTCGTTGCCGGAGCTGCGCTTTCGTCTGCATTTATACCATATTTTAAAATACTAAATAAACAATGAAAGACTGAAATTTTTTGATGTCCCTACCTCAGGAAGTGTTAAGTAAACTCTTCTGAGTCTGATCATACTATTCTTTAATCTGTACATATTTTTTTGAACGATTCACCCGTTTTCGTGCCTTCTCATCTTGGACTATTCTCTTTGCGCATGTTTCTGCGCATCTCATGGAGCAGCATGCTTATTGTATGTCGCAATTTTTAATTGTAAAATAATCTTTTAAAAAAGATACTACAGCTCAACAAACATACTACTTTAAGTTAAAGTAGTATGTTAAAGTTTAACACTCAAGTTAATATACACACTTCCACAAGAATAAAACAAACGAACAAGTTGCTTGTAGTCGGATATTTCGTGCCAATTACGACAGCACTTCACCAAGGATGACGTCAAATAAACTTCTTCAATGACACAATAGACAAAGACGTAAACAAAATGACATCATGCAAGGCCTCAGTGACCCACTTGGGGCCTATGATCTATCTTTAGTGCTCTCTGTTGATTTTAGATGAAGGTGGGGTATTTCCTCTTTATTTCAAAGCAAGCAGGGTGACATAATAATAATAATAATAATGACAATTTATATAGCGCTTATTCTCCTTACGGGGCTCTAAGTGCTTCACAAAGAAGTTTAAAATCTGAGCAAAAAACACAACGCACTTATCATAAGGAACAACCCGAAACGAAATCACGATAACTACATTTACGTCCCCCCCATTCACACTCCACTAGAATCCAAGCCATTACAAAAAGCGTTTTCCACGCAAGAGGTCATTTTCTCACACTACCCCCTCCCCCTCCGCCCGCCCCCTGCATTCACCTCCCCCTTCATATACCTCAAGCTGAGCCTACTTTTCTAGATACTCCCAGCACGCACCATGCATGCACCACACGTGCACGCGCTTGCGAGGGACAAATGCCCCCCAACCGGAAAGACTCACACACGCACATGCACGCACAAACACACACACACACACTCAGCTCATCCATAGCAGAGTACAAAATGTAGTGTTTCCAGCATAACTATATAGCGACAGGATACAAGACAGGGTGTTTATCTGAGCTGAAAGAGATGGGTTTTTTGTGGAGGATTTGAAAGAGCTGACAGACAGGGAATGGCGGACATTGACAGGCAAGTTGCTACAGAGAGAAGGGCCTTGTGAGCCAAAAGCTCGCTGACCAAAGGATTTGATTCTGACTGTCGGAATGCGCAAGAGACGGGTATCTGCAGAAGAGCGGAGCTGACGGGATGGGATGAGGTATGAAGAATGTCTCTGAGATACTGAGGTTCTGCACCAGTGACAGAGGCAAAGCAAACCTTGATTGTTTGTTTTATATGAAAAGAAGATATTAAACATTATTTCTGCAAAGTTTCAGACAATTGTCATTACTTGTAAGGGACTTGTGATGATTTCAGTCTATGATAATGGTCAAAATCTTGATTTTAGATGAGTGGGGTGGGGTAAGTATTTCGTCTTTATTTAGTTTAAAAAACGAGCATGACGACATACCTTTATTGTTTGTTTTATATGAAAAGGAGATATTAAAACATTATTCCTGCAAAGTTTCAGCAAATTGACAATAGTTTTTCAGGATTAATTATGAGTTTCTGTCAGCTACGGGGGTCAAAAATTGAAAAATGAAATTTTTGCTGACATTAAAACCTGTATTTTTCCCAAAATGTTAATGTTCAATTAATTTTTTTTAACAAATTTCACGAGGACTTCCTTCGCTATATTCTGAATGAATGACATTAAAATGTTTACTTTTATATCATTTTACTCTGCAAGTAGCTATTTTGGTCATTTTCAGTACTCATAAATCTAAAAATCTCATGCTCATTTGAAAATGAGCACAGCGACACCTACTTATTTTTGTATTTTTTACATTGTTAGACTGTTTACTTTCCCAAAAATATTATTTCAGCAAATCCTCAATGCTTTCATTTTGAAGTAGTCAACAACTTTAAAACCTACTTCTCTGAGACATTGCCCTTCTTGGTAAGTATTAAAATCACCTCCCTGATAAGACTCCCTCCCATATTAGACCTACTTCTCTGAGACGTTGCCCTTCTTTGCAAGCATTAAAATCACCTCCCTTACAACTTCTTCTCCCCATTTAGACTATTTCTCTGAACGTTTGCCCTTCTTTTCAAGACTAACATCACCTCCCTGATACACTCTCTCCCATTTCAGACAGCTATTTCTCTGAGACGTTGCCCTTCTTTGCAAGTACTAACATCACCTCCCTGATACA
Organism: Phymorhynchus buccinoides; assembly: GCA_017654935.2. Taxonomy (NCBI): domain Eukaryota; kingdom Metazoa; phylum Mollusca; class Gastropoda; order Neogastropoda; family Raphitomidae; genus Phymorhynchus; species Phymorhynchus buccinoides. Next base: position 728,774 of record CM065692.1, read on the forward strand.
ACTCTCTCCCATTTAAGACCTATTTCTCTGAGACGTTGCCCTTCTTTGCAAGTATTAACATCACCTCCCATGATACAACTCCCTCCCACTAAAGACCGACTTCTCTGAGACATTGCCATTCTTTTGCAAGTATTAAACATCCACCTCCCTGATACAACTCTCTCCCATTATAAGACCTACTTTTTTGTGACGTTGCCCTTCTTTGCAAGTATTAACATTACCTCCCTGATACCACTCTCTCCCATTTAAGACCTACTTCTCTGATACATTGCCCTTCTTGGTAAGTATTAAAATCACCTCCCTTATACAACTCCCTCCCACTGAATACCTTATAATACCTTATGTCGATGTTTTTCAAGAGTCTTTGTTGTTTGTTGTTCCCTGGCTTAACAGACTCTCCCATTTCAGACCCAACTTCTCAGAGCGCTTGAACAATTCAGTACAAATGCACAGCTAGGGATTAGAACATTATTTGTGTGACCGTTTTTGACTACCCAGCCAATCCTCCCCCCCCCCCCCTCCGTCTTCCCCCCCCCCCCCCCCTGATCCCCCCCCCCTGGAGCTCCCCCTGAAGGCCTTTAAGACAAGACCTATTTCATCCATTCAGCATAGGGTCTGTCTTTGATGTTAGTTCCTTGGCGTTCTAGCTCATCCAGGGATCATCTGACACAGCCTCATGCACTTGAACGATCATGCGTACAAGTGGATCAGGGAGGTTCCACTGTAGAACAATTATGGTACAAACAACCGTTTCTGATTACCCCGCCATGTGGGCAGACACACTGATACACACATGGATTTTAGACTGTTCGCGTTATGCTGGGAGCTTGACATGGCTTAAGACAATCCCCGCACACAAACCATGTACAGAATTTCATCCAATGATATCTTCAATGTAGCTCACTGCAAAGGGGGCCTATGTCAACTGGTCTGATACAACCGGACGACTGACACAGGCATGGCGTGGTTCTCTAAAAGTGAGGTCGACACAGTATCACCGCACAGGATACCACTTCATGACGTTCTTGTCACCATACGTCTTGGGGGCTGAAATCAACATGAGTTTTTTTTTTTTTAGTCATCCCCCCTCCCAAATCAACAAGAAACATTGTATTAAAAAAAAACATACAGCTGGGGATCAACCAGAAACATCGTATTATTAGTCATCATACAGTTGAAATCTACAACATCCATTGTATTATTAGTACATCATACAGCTGATTTCATCAAGAATGATATCTATCAGTAGTCATCATACAGCTGAAATCAACAAGAAACATTGCATAATAAGTCAAAAACAAAACCGAAATCGACAAGACACCAGGTGGCGTGTTAGTCATCATACGGCTGAAATGGACAAGAAACATTGTATCACCGCACAGGATACAGCTGACTTCAATGAGAAACATTGTCACCATACGTCATCATACAGCTGAAATCAACAAGGAACATTGTATTATTAGTCATCATACAGCTGAAATCAACAAGAAACATTGTATTATTAGTCATCATACAGCTGAAATCAACAAGAAACATTGTATTATTAGTCATCATACAGCTGAAATCAACAAGAAACATTGTATTATTAGTCATCATACAGCTGAAATCAACAAGAAACATTGTATTATTAGTCATCATACAGCTGAAATCAACAAGAAACATTGCATTATTAGTCATCATACAGCTGAAATCAACAAGAAACATTGTATTATTAGTCATCATACAGCTGAAATCAACAAGAAACATTGCATTATTAGTCATCATACAGCTGAAATCAACAAGGAACATTGTATTATTAGTCATCGGTACAGCTGAAATCAACAAGAAACATTGTATTATTAGTCATCATACAGCTGAAATCAACAAGAAACATTGTATTATTAGTCATCATACAGCTGAAATCAACAAGGAACATTGTATTATTAGTCATCATACAGCTGAAATCAACAAGAAACATTGCATTATTAGTCATCATACAGCTGAAATCAACAAGAAACATTGTATTATTAGTCATCATACAGCTGAAATCAACCAGAAACATTGTATTATTAGTCATCATACAGCTGAAATCAACCAGAAACATTGTATTATTAGTCATCATACAGCTGAAATCAACAAGAAACATTGCATTATTAGTCATCATACAGCTGAAATCAACAAGGAACATTGTATTATTAGTCATCATACAGCTGAAATCAACAAGGAACATTGTATTATTAGTCATCATACAGCTGAAATCAACAAGGAACATTGTATTATTAGTCATCATACAGCTGAAATCAACAAGAAACATTGCATTATTAGTCATCATACAGCTGAATCAACGACGGACATTGTATATTTAGTCTCATACAGCGGGCATCAACCAGAAACATTTATTATGAGTCCATGGTACGCTGAAATCAAAAGGAACGTTGTATTATTAGTCAGCATACAGCTGAAAATCAACAGGAACATTGTATTATTATCAGGTACAGCTGAATCAACAAGAAACTTGTATTTATTAGTCATCATAACAGCTGAAATCAAAAGGAACATTGTATTATTTTTGTATTGAATGGTAAATCAATTGCTAAAGTGTTAAACATTGAAAATATGTTAACAAATGTATCATACTTTGTCATTTAAAACTATGATATTCAGTGTGGTATGTATGTGGTATGTGTGTTGTGTACACTCCATGCATGAATGGCATGAATGTGTGCCATGTATGTGTATGCTTGTGTGTGTTGTGTGTGTGCTATTTGTGTGTGTGCGTGTGCATGTGTGTGTGCATACTTGGGTGTGTGCATACTTTGTGATGTGTGTGATTAAAGTATTAAAGTGTTGCAGTTGGAAACCTCACATTACGACCACCCTACAGACTGGCCAAACTGTCAGTAATTGTGAGGTTTACGCTATCTGGGATCCCCAGTGGAACCTCAGTTTGCGACCACCCTACAGACTGGCCTCAAAACTGTCGGTTAATTGTCGAGGTTGTCGCTATACTGGTACGTGGAACCTCAGTATTGGCGTACCACCCTACAGACTGTCCCAACTGTCAGTAACTGTCGTGGTCGCTATAACTGGATACCTTGGAACCTGCAGCATTACACCACCCTACAGACTGCCCAACTGTCAGTAATGTCAGGTGGTCGCTATACTGGATACAGGGAACCTCATTATTGCGACCAACCCTACAGACTGGCCCCAAAACTGTTGGTAACTGTCAGGTGGTCGCTAACCGGGATACAGTGGAACCTCGTATTGCGACCATCCTACAGACTGGACAAACTGGTCGTATTGTCAGGTGTCGCTATGCCTGATCCAGTGGAACCTGCAGTATTGCGACCACCCTACATACTGGCCGCACTGTCTGTATTGTCAGTGGTCGCTATACTGGAATCAGTGAGACACCTCAGTAGTGCGACCCACCCTCGACTGGCCACAACTGTGCAATAACTGCCGAGGTGGTCGCCTATACTGGATTACAATGGAACCCCATGCGCGACCACCTACGACTGGCCAAACACGTCTGTAATTGCCAGGTGGTTCACTAATAAACTGGATACAGTGGCACCTCAACTTGCGACCACCCTACACTGGCCAAAACAGTCTGTAATTGCCAGGGGTCACTATACTGAAGACTCTCTTGTAATGAATAAGAAGTGGAAGAATTGAGTCCATCTGTCCACATTCTGAGGTGCCGTAAAGCGGGGTTCCGCTGTATCTGCGTGTTAGTGAGCAAAAAGAAATTCAGTGTATTCCTTTTCACTTGTTTTTAGTGTTTTATTGTGCTCCTAGAAGATACAGGTGAGATTAAAAAAATGTTTGGAATCATCTGTCAATGGATCTTTCTTCTCATTTGTGACCCGCATAGTAAGTATTTTTGAAATTTGCCTTAGTAATAACTGTCACTCTTTGACATTTGCACTGACTGTTTAGGGCGGTGCACAGCCGAAGGGATTGTTGGCCTTAGAGACATTTGCACTACTAGTTATGGCTATACACACCATCACACACACACACACTCTATACCATACCTCACCTTCCTCCTTCCAGTCTCGGGATGAGTACGCACATAGTCCTCCAGCATGATGGTTTTTTCTGGCGCCCATCCTCTGTTTCATTCTCTTCCAACTGCTGGCCCGTGAATAGCCACTGCCGCAGCCTTGCTGCATGCCTGTAGGATGCCTGAACCAAAACCCCAAAAAAAAAGGGGATTATCATTATCTTTATTATCATTTAATTATCTTTATTTACATAGCATCATTATCACACAAACACGTAGTCCCCAAGCATGCTGAGTTTTTCTGCACTCCTGACCTCCGTGTTCATCCTAACATGCTGGCCAATGAAATATCCCTCCACTGCCACAGCCGCTCATCTGCTTGTAGATTGCCTAAAATACAACAGGATGATCAGTATCTCATTAATCTTTATTATCATCACTTAGTAACATTCTTAAATTGCTGAGGGCCAGATCCCAGCATTGCCACCGAGTCCTTTTTGACTCCAGTCACCTCTGACCGCAGAAGATCAGCCCACACATTCAGGACCTTTGATAATGATAAAATCATGGAGAGGCAAGGCATTAAACATTCTCTAGCTTAAAAGTCAGACCAAACCATACAGAACAGTTTTAAAGAACCATTATTTTGTCAGGACAGTCGTGGAATGTAATCAAATGACTGACGACGCAATCGAAAGCAGGCCCCAGCCAGCGCAGCATCCTCATCGCTGGCGGTCCTATCAGGGCCTGCACCACTAAAACTAAATTAGGGTTTAGGGGCCATAGACCAGAGTAGTGTAAATTTGGCATACTGTGCAGTCGGGGTTTGTCCCCAGTGACCGCTACGGTAGCCGATTGGTCTTGCCTGATACATGAAGAAAGGACTATGGCCATAAAATTAAAAAAGGCTGTCACTGACAAAAAGACAGCAACTTTAATCTTCGTTGTGCAGTACCATCCAGTACAAACAAAACTAATTTTCTGTATCATTACCATCAAGTCGAAAATTGTAAGCCTATCAAATTAATGCATATTTATCGCACAGTAACAGCATCAACCTATTATCAAGACTTAATTTCAATCCTATGTGTCATTACCATCAGGCATCAATTCTAACTCTCATATCATATCATATCATGGCACTATAGGCTTTTTCAAAGCCTTTTGCCCTCTAGATTGGGGTCTTTTTGTTATTTATGTTGTATCAGCATTGCCGATCGACTACTTAGGCAGTCGTGTTTTATTTGTTTAATTGATTTATTTAAATTACTGAATACACATATTTTTGAAATGCCGCTCATCCAAATCCGTTGTGTATATAATGACTCTGTGCAAAAGGTGATCACGGAGAGGGTCAGGTACTTACATTCTCAATAAATGTCACATCAACTTCTGACCGTGTTGTGCTTATGGTATAAACATATAGACAAATGTCTGAAAGAGACATAGAGAACAAATATCAGCTTTGTAAGACCAGTAGTTGTTTTAGTTTTGTGACAATGATGTCAAATCAAGCCCCAAAACTGGTCTTCAAAGTGGACATTGCATAGTCATGATTTCAACAAGTGCTATAAACACACAACTCCAGTAAAATTACTTGAAATTTGGACAGGTTTATGGCAAAAGTACCTCATTAGTAAACGCTGAAGATTGTAACCTCAAAAATGAAAGTTCTGTTAGTTATAGGCTTAAACCAATGTTTGATGACACATCATTTTTTGATGTATCGTTCAACAAATCAACTTCCCACAATTTTCACTTATATAAATCCAAAATAACATGAAAATGTCATGCTATTGTTGAGCAGATATTATTTTCATAGGACATAAAGTATTTTCAAAATATATTATTTTTAAATAGATATTGCACTTTCTCTTAAAGGGTTCTTCGTAGATGTACACTTGACATCCGTCCTAGCCTAACTATAATAGCTCATAAAAATCCCTCAAGATATATTATTTTTAAACTTGCTCTCTTTTATTTTACAATTAAACCTGTCATATAAAGTTGACCTCTACCCTTTATTTAACCCTAGCATGCTCCTTTTTTCTTCACACTAAATCCAAATGTTCAATGTAATCCATTTTTACTGGACTTGATGTTTGTCATCACGAAAAGTTAATATCAATTTACGGTTTTTATAGGTCTAACCATCTACTAAACAAATAAACACCACTTCAGTGGGTTTAGTAATTCATTTAGAGCACTTGCAGCCTTCATAGACGATAAATTAAAAAATAGTGCTAATGAAGCGGTACTATGATGTTTCGTCATGACATGTCCCTATGGTGTAAATACGTGCATTATATAACTAATTCACAGTTTTTAAAAAAAACCTTTATTCATTGCAGTTATTATTATGTCTTTAAAGCATGCTGCTTACTGTAGTTCACTAGTTTGACAAAATACAGTTATTCTAGACATTTTGGCCATAAACTGGAAATAAATGATGTGGTAACTTTGATGTTTTGTCAGACGATTTTTTCACACATTGTGTAATAAAACAAAAACAATACATAAATCAATTATATTTGGTAGAAATAGTCAGTTAAGTTGTAATTGGTTTTTTTATGGCATCTTAAGTCTTAAATACAGATTAGGTGTGAATTTGATAACAACTTTCAATCCAAATGTAAAGTGAGTGATGACAAAGGTCATTTGTTACCTCAACAGACACATAATAATCATCTTCATCCTAACAACAAATTTCAACAGGAAATGTCACAGACTAATAGTCCACAAAATTAAAACAACTACACAACAAGATTTTGCTGGAGCTATGAAAAATACTGTGAAAATAACACCATGGTTGGTGATTTAATCATTGATTTCATCAGGTGGAGACACCACATTATCACTATGTGCTCAGAACTCGGTTGAAAAATTGTCCTGCACTTCTGCACATGTTTTGCCTCTTTAATTCCTTTCTAATCTGCATACCATGTATTTAATGAATTATGTTTCAGTTTTTTACACTCGTATGTCACTTTTTTCATGCCCACCTTATTGCAAGAGTCATATAGCCTTCCTAGGCTCCTACAAGTACTATCTCCAGATCCAGAACCTATCCATCATTCGTCTTGTCCCATTCGCTTGCGCTTGTCCTAGGCTTGAAACGTTCCTACGCACTGAAACAGTGTCAAGCATTGAAGGGACGTTTATAAGCCGCGGGTCTTAGGCTTGAAGCCGTCCCCACACTATACTATTATAACTATACTATACTGGGTTATGGTCCAGCTATTTAGTCCGAACATGTTATCTAGAGAGTCAATGTTAGTTTTTTACGGGCTCAATGAGTCCAATCACCGGATCTCAAAAATTGCGCACAAATTTTTGGGCGTCCGTTATTGACCCCCCCGTAACCGTAGCCTGACGAATGCTGGTTACGGACTCGCAACCCTAGTCTCTGCAATACTGAATAAGTCCAGATACTTGTCTTTTAACTGCAGTCATTGATCAAGGCCAAAATTATGAAAATAATTCGCAGCAAAAGAACGTCGATTAAACCATTTCAGCTGTTTTTACGAATGTAACGAACAACCTGTCCATGCGTGGCTTCTTTGCAAAAAACATTCCACACCAATGAAAAATCCCCGCCACGCCACAGTTCAGCAAATTCTATAAACAAAATTGGGAACGGGCATTTCGCTTGTCTTGCTGTGTCCTCCACGTTCCACAACAAGAAACGTAACTCTCAGTGAACGTATTTCGAAGGTAGATTACTCTCTCTCGTCTCATCCTCTTCTCTACTCTCTCTCTCACAGGTCAAAGAGGAGACGAGAGAACATAGATAGGATATATAGAGATGAAATAAGAGAGATAATCAGAGACGGGGATTCGTATTGAGGCGACGAAAATGGTGCTTTTTACGTCCTCTTGGTCTGAAATCATACACATATATATGGACATTTGTAAATACAAAATAGCCTCTGCTATGAGGACGTAAACCTTCCACTACAAACGCAACCAAATACAAATATAGCATAGCATAGCATAAATGGGCACTATGGCTATGTTGTTTAGCCTTTTGCCCTCTAATATGTTTTGATTTTATTTGTTTTGGCTTCATTCACTGAGACTACTAAGTCATCTGTGTTTTATTCCTTCAATCTGTATATTAACTGAATACTTTTGTTTTTGGAAAAACTTGCTAATGATATTTTTGAATGAATTTAATGACTTTCTTAACTGCTTCATCGGGAAGGTTATCCATGCATTATTACTTCTGTTGGTAAAAAAGTTTTGTGTCTAGTCTGTTATTATTATCTTGTTTTTTACAAGCTTAAAGTTTATGAGCCACGGGTTCTATCACCCTCCACAAGATTAGTAGCCCTGTTAGTAGTGGAATAATCGTATAAATGGTGACTAATTTTATAAACTTTCAATCATATCACCCCTAGATCCGTCTATATCTAGGCTAGTATCCGCAGATCAATAAGTCTTTCCTCTAGGTTCATATCATTTGTACCAACTCTTTTTTAAACCTCCTCCTGCTGAACTCCCTCTAAAGCATATCAATGTTTTTTCTCAATGTGTATTACCATACGTTTCCGATACTCTATTTCCCCCCTACCATGGTCTCACCAAAGCCTTAAATAAGGAATCATTATAACTTTTGATTTGTTAGTAGTATGCTACAAGCAGACGGACATCTAGCTGTGCTTTTATACAATATTTTTCTGTGAGGTTCGAAGTCAAGCCCGGGTCCACAACACCCCAAGATCTTTCTCAACATCTGAGGTTTCCAGCACCCGTTTTCTCTCATTATTTTTCATATAATATGTAGCTGGGAATTAAGTTTTTTTACCGAGTGATAACTTACTACTTTTGAACTATAAATTTCATGAGCCAAGTATCAGCCCATGTAACTAGGATTATCAATGCACATTTGAACTCTTTTCTCTTCAGCATTGTTCTACATTATTGTATGCCTTAGTGTCGATCAGCAAAGCTCTTCATATTACAGTGTCCCTTCATAAGTTGGTTAATCATTTATAAAGTTACAGGATAAGTGGGACCCATGACACTTACGCCTGTGGGAGCGCCGTCCTAGCTGAGGTGACAATCTTACGCTTTTTTATGAAAAACTATGAAATGCCATTTTATAGTTACATTATTGGTGTGTCAAGGCTCGCGATCAAAAAAATCCTGATCCCAACCCCGCAACAAACAGTTCTTCCGCACCACACCATAAACCCCGCTAGCTTGCAATAAATAAGTCTGGAATGTTGAAAGAAAACAGTATACGAACGTGGCCTTCATGAAAAATACTGGTTAAAACGGCGTTCCAATGGGCCTACCTTCCTTGCCAGGGCTGACGGAGGCATGCGGCACTCTCCTGCCTCTGAGCCTATCCAATCTCCTAAGGTGACTAAACGTTGTGTGATCCCAAGATCGCGGCCTGAGTTTAAAACCAAATTGGTCTTTTGATTACAATATATCATTCTCAATTAAATGATGCAGCACGTGCGTCACGGGATTATAAAACCATTCAACACAGTTTAGCAAACGTATGGACGGGTAAGGCTCACTGGGCGGTAGTTTGCCGCAGGGACTACTACTTATCGCGGGGCCTTTTTAAATTATATTGGTGTGACTTTTAGCTACTTTCCAGCTAGTTTACTTAGTTTGGCCAGTTGTTCTATGGATAGTTGCCTAGCTAGTATAAAGAGGCTACAGATTTATTAAATAAAAAACGTTAGAGGCCACACCAACTGACTAGACAATTCCTTGAGGACTCTAGGATGTATTTCGTCAGGTCCATGTGATTTATCTATTTTTAAGGACTGTAGTCAGTGTAATGCTTTCAGCATTTGCTCCTGACCAATTTTGACTGAGTTAATCACTGAATTATAATTTGCTTTAAAATTTGGCAAACTATTTGCTGGGTCTATTATAAAAACACTAACAAAAAACTCATTTAAGACTATATTGCCTTATCCATATATGTTTCAGTATAAGTCCCATCTTTTTGCCTTAATTTTGAAAATTTGTTCTCTAGGTTTAGTCTTGTCAGATACATATCTAAAAAATATTTTAGTATTATTTTTGGCTTCCTGAGCCAAAAGAGATTCTCTTTCCTTTGCATGCTTTCTGGTAGCTTGTCAAACCTGGTTTCGGGCCCTGGCATATAAGTCCCAATTTTCCTTGGTCGGGTATTTTTTTTTATAGGTTTTGAACGCATTCCTTTTCTTTCTTATTTTATCAAGGAGAGACGCTGGAAGAGGATCCTTTCTGCGGGTACCCATTTGGGACACCTTAATTTTTGGTATAAATTTGTCACAAGACAAAGTCCTCCACAATTACTGGGGAAATCTGTCCTATTTTGAGTCTTCGTACGGATAGTTGCTGTTCGTCACTATCTATCGCACTGATGGCGCACAAAAACGGCGTGGTCTGATGCATTTGTCCTCAGTTCGGAGAACAGATTATTTCAATCTGCGATCTCTTCTTGGCTGGCGCTTGGGCATACTTTTTGGGCTTCTCAACACACTCCTGAAGTATCGCAAAATTAATGCTGGGCAGCGACTAAATCCTATTGACTAGTCCTCGCGAGTTTCTTTCGAGAACATGCTTCTCCGCCTTCTGCAGTATCTACTACATGGTTGCCAATCTCGCAGGCAGGATCAAATCTACAAGCTTTCTGGCTGTCTTACCTTTGCTGTCATGTCTGGCTGGCTGCTCTGCAGAAAAAAAAGGCAAAGTAAAAATGAAAACCAAAAAAAAAAAAAAAAAAAAAAAAAGATAAACCGCCCCAAAATTAGCTACGTACCTGTCTGATCTACTTCATACTTACATTGATTTCCATCTCGTCAGCTTCGTTCTTCTTCAGATTCTCGTATTCTAACAGCCTCCCTCAAATAACACGAAAACTTATGGCGAGAGATACTTTTCCTTTTCAGGCCCCAGCTACTTAGAACAAATTCCCTCTGTCTCTCAGACATTCCAACTCCCTGTGAGTTTTCATAACCAACCTGAAAACAGTCATCATCTATCTCATTAAGGAACACTAGTGGGGAGGGGGGGGGTTGTCCACCTATGATAGGGGAGGAAGGGGAAAGGTAAGTTGATAATGAAAGCGTGTGCGGATGAGGAAGGGCATGGGAAAGGTGGGAGAACAGAAAGTGTGAGTGTGCATGCGCGCGCTGGAATGTGATTATGCACGTGTGTGGGGATATGTGTGTGTTTGGGTCTGTGTGCTGTGTGTATGTGTACGTACGTTCGTATGTATGTACGTGTGTATGTCTGTAATTGCAGGTTCTGTGAGTGTATGTGTGCTATGCGGGCATGTTAAACTGATATGCTATGTTCAGTCAGTGTGGGGGGGGTGTGGCTTGTGTGGCCGTGCGCGGCAATGGGTGTTTATGGATGTGATTTGATTAAAATGATTGTTTTTGAGTAAAGCGCGCATGAGCAGGCTAGCCTTGAATGTGCGCTTATATAAGTTTTCTGGAATTATTATAATTATAATATGCTCGACTTCACATTGCTCGTGCAACGACTCATCCACTAGTACATGCGTCGCTTTAAAGTGCTGAATAAGTTGACTGATCCCAGCTTAACCTCTTCTGGCATTGCTGTCATATTTTGCCCACTATTGACTAAATATTTTTAGTAATTAAGAAGAAATAGTAGCAGTAGTAAATCTTTTATTTTTTACTAAATGTAAGTTAAAACATGAAACTGAATGATGGCTGCTTTCCCAAAGGTGGTATATAGTCTTCATATACTGACCTACAGGTAGCTGGCCTTTGGTTTGTTTAAATAAAGGTCCAGTTATATTATAGGTTATCTGGCTGTATGGGTACTCTCTGTTCTTTGTACTTTCTGGAAAAAAAAAAAAAAGTAATTTTTGATGGTGACATGTCTCTATAGGAACTTAGCTAGATGAATGGCATCATATCGGCTTCTCTTGGTTCCCTTATTTGCATGAGGCCCACCCAGTCTTATCTCTAGATAGTTAATAATCCCCGAGTAAAACAATTTCTTTATCATTAAAATCTTGTCGGCCAGCTGCATTGATAAGGATGTGGTTTGATTGGGGCATTTTGTTCGCCTGAACTGTTTGTTGAATGCTCTACACTAGAACACAAATAAAAGTTCTTTATCTCTGGCGATGTTTACCTTGCTATACTATGCTTGGGAGGATAGAAAAATAAAAAAAAAAAGAAAAATTAAAAAAAAAAAAAAATAAACAATTTTTTTTCTTGTACTTTATCCAGTGAATCTATCTGCAGACCCGCTTCCGTTAGCTATAAATACTTACCTCCGCCTTCTTTAGCTTCACAGTAGTACAGTTATAGCCCTTCTAGTAAGCATCGTCAGCAATGTCAGGTAGGCCGGTTCTGGTGAAGTGAACCTCTGTTGACTGGCTATTGAGTCAGTTTTGAATCTTTTTTATCAATTAGAAGTTCCAGTTCACTTTCCTTATTTATCAAGCTGTCAATGTTAGTATGCATAGCATTTTTATATGGCTTTGGTCATCAGCACGCATTTGCCCTTGTAAACATGATTTTACATTATGATACATTGCCACAAGATAGGTGTAGCGGTATAACTACGCCTCGGTATAAAGCCTCATCGGCATCTCGGGCAACACGCAGCAGAGTATGTCGGTACTAAGTTGGCTGCTATACGGAGTGATTATATTATGATTATATTAGATTAGATTAGAAATAGGGACGAAAAGATATAGCCGTTAGGCTTTCAAAGTTCCATCTTTGTGTTTTTGGTTTCATTTTTACATACTCAAGGTATATCGTGCACTCAGTTTTTTGCGTTGAATTAATCATCGTATTCATAGCAGTAAATGCATCGTCACTAAATGAATTCAAGAACTCATTAGATCGTTATTATCAAAATATTCATTTATTCAGTAAATTTTAACAAATTAGGGACAAATAAAAAGACACGCACTGCCTAAGGTAGTCGACCCCCCCCCCCGGGCATGCCGATAGCAACATAAATAAGTAACAAGAAAGCCGATCTAGAGGTCCAAAAACAATCCAGAAAAGCTAAAAGTCTGAACAAGCCTAGTAGTGAGCCAAGAGGAGAAAGTGCAGTTTTAGCGTCGCTCTTGGTCCTGAATCGAGTGATCCCATACACGGAAGCTTTGTAATATAGCAATAGTATCTGTGGGCACACAATATGGAGGGCGTTTATAGCCCGTAGGTCAGTGCAACACCTGTTAAGTCCTGATTTTTAAAAACTAATACTATGTTAGGTGTATTGCGGTAGCCACTCCTTCGGCTATAATCTCTATCGGCGTATGCGACCGCCACAAGTAGTACAGCCTATAGTGGCCATGATATGATAATGATATGAGATGATTACATATTTGTCTTTATCAAATTTTAATTGGTTTCGATGCTCTATTTTTATAAGCCCTTTCACCGCCAGCCGTTTTTCAGCAAAAGAATTTACCATTAAAGCTTACCTGGGGTTAGAGAACAAAACCCATTTGCAGTATTGGGGAGTATTCTGTGACATTAATATAAATATGGTCTATGCTTACTTCCCAAAACTAAGACAAATATGATATTTATACCCCATGATTTGATGCCTTTTTAGTGACATTAGGTGTTAAATCACTGTGGTGATAAAAAACGCGACTTTGGCGGTGAAAGGGTTCAGAAGAGCTGGTAGTATTTGGTGCTCTCTTGAATGTTGTTCGGTATTTTGATTTCCATAAAGGGTGAGGCACCTTGCTCCTTGTGGTTTCAACTTGGTTACTATCACTTACGCGTTGGAGTGTAGAGGGGGAAGTATTGTTTTTTTAATTTTTTATCATGTTTTTTTTTTTGCTCCTTCTGTTGCATACTTTTTTGCTCAAGAAAGCTTGCATTATTTGCTGTTTGGTTACTGTTTAATTGTTTGTCTTTGTTGATAAAGGCGCAATTCGCCTAAATATCCAGTATTTTTTGTTTGTCTCTTGTGAATAAAATAAAGTCACTTTACACTTGGGCTTGTCGTGTAGGTTGTTTCGTTGGGTTATGGTGCATGCGACGTTGCAATCCCGGGGGTTCGCAGTTTTTTTTGTTTTCCTTAGTTTAAGGTAGTTTAGCTAAAATTCAATAAATATTTGTTACTCAGTGCTATTTCTTGGGGTCTTCATAATTTGTCGAGTTTGGAAAATATTGCTGTTTCTTATAATCATACAGGCGTTGCCTATTCTGCGCGAATAGTTATGTACTCCATCAATTAATTGTAATTTAGTTGATTGTCTTTACAATTTCGGATTAAAAAAAAAGTCCAAATAAACATTACCATAATTATTCTATATGCGGTCTAACTAAAACCCTTGCATAAATCGCAGGAAAGTATCCTGATCTACGTGATGAAAAACGTTATCTTTTAATAATAGCCAAGCATATTTTATTTAGATTTCTATAACAGCCTACTGAATATGATTATCAAAAACACACAAAAATCATCCAAAAAATTACACCAAGATCACTATTCTTACTAGGCACATTGATATAACATAGTTGGAACCGTATATCATCTATAGTATAATTATTACAAGTGTTACTGTCTACCAAAATGTAAGACTTTATATTTTTGACAGACCATTTAAAGTATAATTTCCAAGTATCTGTCATCATTGCATTAATGAATCTTAGATCATTGTGTATCTTCATCTTTAGTTAGCGGACTGTAAATTAATTAGTATATTTCAGTGTCACGAAAGAACTGCAAATGATCTGCAAATATCTTACAAAAGCCTAGGTATGTCCTTGTGGTAAGTCAATTAATAAAAATCGTAAAAAGATAACCTCGATCAAGGATGCTATCCGCTAGGGTCGGATATACATCACTAGTTACATCATACGTATCAGTAGTGTACAGTGTCACCAACCTCTAACTAATTGTTTTCTATCATTCAAAAAAGTTTTCAATCCAAGCTAATAATTTTCCTGTTATATCATAATATTGCAGTTTAATAAGCAATATCTGATGGGGGTACAGTGTCAAACGCTTTTCTAAAATCTAAATAAATAATATACGTTATTACCTTTATCTAATAGTTTAATTAAGTCATTCATTACCTACAGTAACGGTGTGGTGCATGACCTATGCTGACGGAAACCATGCTGACACTCTAAAAACAATTTATTAATTATCATATGATCAAAGATAACATCTCTAATAATACTTTCAAATACCTTACAAGTTACTGATGTTAGACTCACTGGTCTATAATTACTAGGATCACTCTTCGTAACCTTTTTAAACAAGGCAGTAACATAAGCATTTTTCCATTAATTAAGAACTGTTTCCAATCCCACAGATTTATTAAATAACATACAAAGTGGAACAAATAATTCTTTACATAGTTCTTTAAGCACCCTAGGAGGAATATTATCCGGCCCTTGAGCCTTGTTTACATCCAATTCCATTAACTTAATTCAACTGCCTTTGGAGGTACGAGATCAAAGAATCTGTTACAGTTTATACCATCAGACCAAATCTTTATTAACAGGTGGTAAATTTAACCAATCTTCTTAGCCAACAACGCTCGCAAAATATTCATTTAAGACATTTGCTTTGTCACTATCGGTAACGGCAACGTCACAATTCTTAGTTATTAAGGGCGTATTACCTGATTCACTTAGTTTTTTTGACCGTACATAATTCCAAACGTTCTTGGATTATTCTTACAATCTTTAGCAATATCATTCATGCTCTTTTTTGGCACGTTTTAATTTGCTTTATTACACTGTCCATTGATCATATACGTAAGATAATCTTTACCCTTTTTGGTATTTATAAATCTTTGGGGAAAGAGGTAATAGGCCTATATTCTTTTTTATTTCTCTCAGTGCTTTATTGTTTAACCAGACAGTTTGGGTTTTACATAACATTTATTTCAATTTTGGATATTTGCTCCATGATGTAAATTTTGAATTTTATTGGCTTCCCCGACGTTCATCTGCTCCATGGAATTAACACTGGTCCAATCTTCCTTGACCCAGTTCTTCCCTCGAAGAATTATCGAAATTAAAACCAAGACTGTACAGTACTCTTGATTAAACTGGACAGCATTTTCAGCTGTCGTTCCTGAGCGCACGACCTTGACCTTCTTCAGTGAATGTGTGTGTGAGTGCGCGAGCCAGGCGCATTATCTTCATTCTTCAAATATATTAGTCACGGCACCGTCTAAGAAGACTATAAGTGACTTGAGGTGCGCAATACTTCCTAATAAATGTTTTTTTTTAAAGAAGAAAAAAAGTCTATTAATTTATGCCTATCTCCCGTTGTGTGGTATGTGTGGTGTGCGTGTGCGTGGTGCGGCGTGTGTGTGGCGTGTGGTGTGAAGATGATATTTTATGGACATAGACCTTTTTTTCTCAGTATCCAGGCAGACCAATCCGGCTACCGTAGCGGTCCCCGGGGCAAGCCCCGACCGGCACAGCTCCTTGCCTTAGTTTACCCTACTTATGGTCTAGGCCCCCTAACCGTATCTTGAATTTCAAAATGACATTTTTGTTGAGCTCCTCTTGAATGATCTAAAGGAGTAAGCCTCAGCTGCGCAGGCCGGGAGATAATTCCACCAGGATGGTCCTGGGGAAAAAAGAATGTCTTGAGTGTGTTTTGACCTGGGAATTTAAGGGATTGGTTTGATCTTGTACAGCGGTTGTTTTCCTGGAAAGAGGTATTGCTCGCCGGGATGTCAACAAGGGCGGTCACGATCTTACACATCATGATGGTCTTATGTTTGGTTCGCCTTGATTCTAGGGATTCCCACTGAAGGTTTGTGTATTGTAACGTTGTGCGTGTGTGCTCCGCGCGCAGTGCAGCGGCGTTTGTGTGTAATGTGTGGCGCGCGCATGCGTGCGTGCCTGTGTGTTCGTGCGTACGTGCCTGTGTTGCGTCACAGTGTGTGTGCGTCGTGTGTGTGTGTGTGGTGTGTGTGTGTGTGTGTGTGCAGTGTGTGTGTGTGTCAGGGTGTGTGCGCGCGCGTGTGCGTGTGCGCAGTTACGGCTCTGCGAGTGCTTCTGTGCATGTGTATTTTGCTCGGCGAGAAGAGAGAGAGGAAAGCACCGACACATACAGACATTAAAGGGCAGCCACAAGTCCACTAACTCGCACGACCTGTGAAACCTCCTTTACAAAACTGCATGAATTAAATTTTTTTTTAAAAAAGTCTGTATTGCGAAATAGACATTCGTGGGCAAACGATTGGGTCCAGTAGTAAAGAGACGGCATACGCTTTCTCTTGGGTGAAAGATTTGGCTTCCAGTATCACCAAAGGAGGAATCGCGATCTTGACGTTTTATTTATGGAAACCGACAAAGTGATGCTGCAATCTCTGTACAGGGTGTTTTTCCTGGTATCTCGCGTGTTTCTACAAAAGCTCATCCGTCAGTGTTCCCCTTTAGCTCTTTTCTTTATTAGGCTTTTAAAAAAAAAAAAGCAAATTTTTTCCTGTTTTTTAAGCCGCGCCACACACACGTAAAATAGTGTGTGGGTGCAATGCGCTGGCTTACGTGAGGTCCTGATTCACGCAATACCTTCTACGTCTAAAATGATTTTGCCGTTTTTTTCCTCACTACGCTCAAGTGAGTCATAACTCGCATCGTCACGCATTCAGATTCTCATCGTATGTTTGTAGCAGGCCCTCTATTGTAGGAGCGTGTGCCCTATGGTGCCCAGAACCACGAAGGGACATTAAGGTCGCTGAGCTAGTTCTCACAACAGGCTTGCAAGTCAAAATCTAATTTGTTGGTCATGTTTTGAGTTATGGTATTTCGTGTTCTCTGGCTCTATCTTTCATATTTTAAAGGACAATATGTAATGTGGTCTCTAAATGGCCTTATAAGTGCATTAACGAGTATGTTCAATGCTTTTTTGTTCAGCTAGGCTAAACTTTATGATGATTTTCTCAAAAAGGGCCGATGCTCCCATACTACCTTTTAACGTGCTCATAAAGTTGAACGGATAACGTACAAGATGGGTCCTTGTATCATCAGAAAGAGAATTGGGTCTGAAGTGTTTAAGTGTATAATTAATCTCGAATATGTCATTTTGACACCTAATTCCTTTTATCGGCTGCTGGGTCTGAAACCAATCGCCTTTTACACACGGACACCCATATACCCATATCCGCATGTTCCGCATTATATGTGCACACGCCTATAAGGGGGGGGGGGGGGGGTAGTCGTGCCTAAGTTAATGGCGACGGCGAAATGGAGTTTTCGTCCTCTTGGTCTGCATCAGACACATAAGTATGGGACATTTGTAAATTAAACTTTGATATGTGGTAACAATCCTGGAGGCCATGCCCGGAGGCGTACGAAACATAAAGTTCACGATTTTTAAAAATTAATACAGATAGCTGTAGCGTACTCACGCCTCGGTTAACTCATCGGCTGATGGCACCGCCAAGTATTATTGCATATATAAAAATGTCCCCAAACGGGGAACATGTACACTACAACATTGAGGGGACGCCACTCAGGTCAGGTCACAACAGCTTTCTCTCTTGCGACTCCCGTTTGTGGCCAGTCGCTCGCTAGGTGTCCGCCCTGACTTCCGTTTGCATGTAACAAACGGCCTTTCGAGTAGGGCTAGCCTCTCCTCTGGATATTTTCTTTTCGAAGATATCGACTCGTCGCCGTACATTGGGCTTTTACCTGCCCCATTGACTTTTCCCCCTGTTTTTCCCCTAAATGAATTTCCACAATCAATGTTGTTGACACGGAGGGGTTATGCACTTGGCATAGGCTGTGTAGACGCAGTTGACATAAGCTCATAGACGCCAAGGCTACATAAATGTTGTTATGGCTCTGAATGTTGTGCGGGATTGTCTTAAGCCTTAATGACCAGGCCCCAGCATAGCATCATCATTCTAAAATCCCCCGAGACAGAGTGTTGGCTGCGCACACAATGGTGCGGTGTTAATCAAAAAACGGTCCACACGTATGTTCTCATCCCTAGCTGATGCATTTGTACCTTAGTGTTCAAGTACTTCTCGTTGTTGGGATGAATCCCTGGAGTCGTTTAGCCAGGGTCAGCCAACCAACCACTCAACCAACTGAGGGGTTAAATCTGATTGACGATATCAATACAATCAAAATGGGAATGTAGTGACGTTTTGGCCACGACGTTGAGGGGGGCCTAGGACGTTTTCGCTCTAGACATTCGGCCTAGGCGTCTTGGCCAGGCCTTTTTCCAGCGGCGGACGTTTCGGCCACATAGAAGTATGCATTCTGCAGTGAACCAGGAAATACACGTATGACTAAAACGTTTAGGACATACGTGAATGCCTTGACCACTAGCTTGTACACGTATTGCCTAAAAAAGAAGGAATTCATGAATTTCCTACACATTACCAACTAGGCCATACATGTAATGCCAGAGCTATAAATAGAATAAGTTTAAGCCTAAGCCATAGAGCCTAGCTTGTTGTGCTTCAGGATTCATCTTTTTTATGTATATTATGTGAAACACGACAAAAAAAATTTAAACCAGAATCTGACATTTTGGTCCGAATCACAAAGCATGCAAAATGAATTCATGTTAACAGGGATTAGAAACAGTCGAAAAAATAATAGCAATGTTTCCACGCTTAACCAATGACCTAGATCAACAGTATTATATGCAGATACTTCATTGTGTGCTACGGCAATCAAACTAAAACAATTCAAGAGAAACACAATCACATCATTACCACCACCCACACCACACACACTTCATCCCTCACATTGCGAATTTACGCACAACACACAACACACCACACCACACCGAGCGCGCCGCGCGTGGGGCGCCACCTTTTCTGGCCTTTTGGAGTTTTTCTCCTGGTTTGCACGAAACGTCCGCCCTGGAAAAAAGGCCTGGCCAAAACGTCCTAGGGCCGAAATGTCATAGACCCGAAACGTCCTATGGCCAACGTCCGTGCACCCAAAAATGGATAACACACCTATAAGAACCGATCATGTTAAATTTCACGCTTCTTACATGAAAATACCCACACTACATTTTTGTTTAATTAAATACTGTTCGCGATCAAAATACCCTTGCATCTGAAGGGGTTAAGGCGATTGCAAATGTTCCTACGTCAGAAGTTAACGAAGAACCCATAAAACACTTATAGAATGGCAATTTCATCTTTTATATGAAAATGATCAATTCTAGAATTTTTTGTTAAACTGAAATTCGCGATATCAAAAATGCCTTTGGCACCAAATGTTAAAGGCTGAATTTGAAAGATACCCTCTGTCAGAAATGGATACACACACTGTTAAGGAACCTTCTGCCCAATGTTATTATGCTTGTTCCTGAAATGCCCACACTATAAAATAAAAACAATCAATAAAATGCCCATGGCACTGGGGGGGGAAGGGGTTTAAGCCTGAATTGCAAATGTCCCTACATCAGAAATTGTATAACATACATAAAACCATCATATCCAATTTCATTGCTTATCTACATGAAATACCCACACTAGAATTTAAAAAAATTAGAACTGCCCTGATCAAAGGTTATTGGCAACTGAAGGTTAACGGCTAAATAGAAAATTTCCCTCTGTCAGAAAATAGACAAACCTGCCATAAGAACCTAGCATCCAATTCATGCTTGTTTCATGAACATGCAT
>CM065692.1:749861-767361 GCA_017654935.2 Phymorhynchus buccinoides
TCGACCTCACTCATAACACACATACATTTAAGCCTTATGTATTTCATTATGAAATTTATATTATTTAGTTGCCATGAGCCTTCAAGATTATTCTTACAGATCAGTATCTCTTGTCAGTGACGCGACACCCGCCCCACGGTCATTGAATGCTCATTCTTTTTTAATAGCAAACGCATGTAATCACATTTGTACATGATTGATCAATTCATGACACATGAAAGCCAAAAGTTTAATTTTAAAACTGTCAAAACGACTGTCTCGTATCTGACAACTATTTTTTCCAAGGACGCTACTATCTTTATAGCACTAGTACGCACCAGCCTCAAGTAGCGGGAGCTTCAGCTCTTATCTGTAGACGGACCAGCCCCATGAGGCTGGAGCTATTTTAAAAAAATCTCTCATTCTCCCTATTGTGGCATAGAGGAAAAAAACTGCACTACTAGCAAATAGGGAGCCTTATCTAGGATAGGAGGCTATTTGGTTTGTCTTGACCTGACCTTCACCATCTAATTTTTTAAAAATCCCGGTTTCTCTTGTGGCGCGAAAGCAGTGTCTGGAATCTTCCACACTACACACATGTGATGTAGCAGAGTGCGTTCTCTCTCTCTCTCTCTCTCGCTCTCTCTCACTCACACACATACACACACACGCGTTCCGCTACAGCCTACACAATGTTTTACTAATGAAGTAGAGTGGGACGATGCCCTCTCTCTCTGTCTCTTTTTTTCCTCTCTCTCTCTCTTTCTATTTCTTTCTCTCTCTCTCTCTCTCTCTCTCTCTCTCTCTCTCTCTCTCTCTCTCTCTCACACACACACACACACACATACACACACACACACACACACACACACACACACACACATACTCACTCTCTCTCACACACATACACACACAAAGCTATTTTTTTGCGTGTTTTGGATAAGTCATTTGAAGTAGAATTGTGGCGAAGTAGTAATCATAATAATATCTTTGAAAATTATACGAGAGTAAAGTTGAAGTCTTGCTCTTTCCAATGATGTATAGCAATAAGAACTTAACTATGGCAAAAGTACCGTAAAACAAATCGCAAAAGTGCTAAAATCGTGCCGTCGCCAACGGTTGTGAGGTTGAACGAACTAGCCGGCACTCGGCGCAGCCACTGCCGAGCGGCAGCCGGCTGGAAAGAATTAACTAAGCATTAGCACCCTGTTGTTGTTTTTATTATGATATTGATGCATTCGGATTCAGTAACCCATTAACAACTCCAAGTGTATCAAATCTAAGGCCTTTGTCATGTTTCAGTGCCTAATGTTTCATACTTTCCCCATATTGATACTCTTTGTTCCATGTTCTTCTTCTGCGTTCCCAGGCCATATGGCCGTAATGGGTGATGTACGTATATATGTCCAGTTTTCAGTGGTCTCCTCGCTGTATTATGTGTATACAGCCAACATGTTATGATTTCAGACGAGCTCCCCAAAAAAAATTGGGGGGAGGATTTTGTTAAATCAAAAGCCAGGAGAATGGGCCAATATGTCAGAAAGATAGTTGATGATAGAAAGCAAAGGGAAAAGGCAGAGTCAAAGAGAGTGGTAGATTAGAGAAGTTACAAGCACAGAACTTCCAGAAGGTAGGGGAACTATTTGTAGAAAAGGCCCCCCCCCCCCTCCCCGGTATTCCCACGGGGGGTTGTTCCATATAAATATTAAGTTTCTTGAAGGCATGTGTGTTTTTCTTAGTTCCTTTACTATTTAATTCCTTTCACATTATGAAAATGTTTTGTTACATGTATTTGTTTTTCTTTTCTAGTTTTCCCTTTGGAGTTGGAGTACGCAAGTGCAGTAGGCCCCAGAATCCAAGACTACTTGCTGAATCATCTCTTCCTGCGGCATAAAGTATATGACTTGACTTCTGTCATTTCTGGTAAGCCAGATCTACTGAAGATATATATACCTTTTCTTTAATAAAACCGATTACAAATGTGTACAGCTGTGAAGCTATACTGCCCAAAGTAGAATATACAGTTACTCATACAGTTGAACCCGCTTATAAGAAAACCCGCTTATAAGGCCTTTGTCATGTTTCAGTGCCTAATGTTTTATACTTTCCCCATATTGATACTTTTTGTTCGATGTTCTTCTTCTGCGTTCCCAGGCCATATGGCCATAATAGGTGATGTACGTATATATCCGGTTTTCAGTTTTCACTGCATACAGCTAACACGTTATGATTTCAGACGAGCTGAAAAGAAAAAACATATTTGGAAGATTTTGTTTTTAAAAAAAGTCAAAAGAATGGGCCAATATGTCAGAAAGATAGTTGATGATAGAAAGCAAAGGGAAAAGGCAGAGTCAAAGAGAGTGGCACATTAGAGAAGTTACAAGCACAGAACTTCCAGAAGGTGGGGGGACTATTTGTGCAAAAGCCCTCCTCCCGGCTATCCCTAGTTGTTCCCTGTAAATATTAAGTTTCTTGAAGGCATGTGTGTTTTTCTTAGTTCCTTTAATATTTAATTCCTCTCACATTATGAAAATGTTCTTTTTTTCTAGTTTTCTCTTTGGAGTTGGAGTACGCAAATGCAGTAGGCCCCAGAATCCAAGACTACTTGCTGAATCATCCCTTCCTGAGGCAATTTCTGGTAAGCCAGATCTACTGAAGATATATATACCTTTTCTTTAATAAAAAAAACCAAAACCACATTACAAATTTGTACAGCTGTGAAGCTATACTGCCCAAAGTAGAATATACAGTTACTCATAATTTTAAATTGATTCTCAATATGAATTTCTCATTATTTCCAATTTATTACCAGCCCCACGTCTTTTTCAATTTAACCTACCACCACCATCTCTTTTCTCTTCTCTGTAGTGTTTTTGTTCAGTAACGGGTTGGTTTTTGTGTGTGGTATAAAAGGTGTGAACATCCTGGTGTGTGGAAACCCCTACATGAACAAGTCCATTTCCTGAAGTACCTGGAGAAGATGGTGCCCCGGGTGGTGTTCCCCATGGGCCAGGCGACATCAAGAGGAACCTCGTGTGTGGATGATGGATGGCAGGTGCTCTGCAGCTGGCTGACAAAGGGGTGTGTCTCATTGGTGAGCTTGACATGGTAAGGGACACTCGGAGAGAGAAATTAAAAATGCGTGTGTGTGAATCAGAAGTTATCGCTGTTCAATACTTTTTTTCAAACCTTAAAAATGTGCTAGGTGATATTGAAAGTGCATTCTGGTTTTTGTTTGTGGCACAAGCCACAAACCTATAACTCACTTTGTCTGTCTGTCGGTCTGTCCAAAATTGTCGCACATATTGTAAAAGAGAAAGAAAAGTACAGACAGAAAAAAATACTTGGGCATAAAGTAACAGAGTTGCATCTAGGGCGCGTGATTGCACGATTCACGCAATTTTTTGGAAAATCCCGCAAATGTGAAAAAGCCATGCGGGACCGCGCACGCCCAAAAGAGTCCATGCCCGCCTTTCAAACATGCGATATGCGCGATTGTTTTTTCCGCGAAGAAAGTCATTCCGAGCAGGGCTTCAACTTCTCCAAACAGCAAATAAAAAGCAATTTCATTGGTCAGTACTGTCAATTGTAAATGTGATCGGCCAATGAATGCGCGTTTAACTTTGTGGGCTTCCAAGTAAAATGGCGACCAAACGGAAGAGTGCGACGCTGTTCTATTTTTCTTTTAAAAAAACACGTACTTCCACTCCCACTTCGACAGCCAAAACCTGTGCTACAGAAGAAGAAAGTCCAGCACTAGCAGCTTCGTGTTCAGCAAAAACTAGTGAAGCAGTGAATGTGATTGCTGCCGAAACTGGCGCCGATGGTGCAAGTGGTGTTGATACTGACAGTGACAAAGAAATTTTACTGGACACAGAAGGTGAGGCCGTTAGGCCTACTGCCAAAAGTGGGAAACCGAGTAGATAAGAATGGGTCAAAAAATGGCCTTGGGGGCAAAATGCAGAAGATGGCTTGCGCTGTCAATTGTGTTTGAAACACTAAAAGAACAATGCATTCACGGAGTGGAGTTGGCTGATTGACCTGAAGAAGAAGAAGAAGAAAGCTGTGCAGAAATGTGAAATTGTTGAACATGGTGTGTGTGTGTGTACACATACCGGTAGCTAAGTTTTTCATTTTTATTGTACTTTTTTTTTTGCTGCCCCCCCCCCCCCCCCCCCCCCCCCCCGAAATGGTCAGAGATAACATTCTGGTTTACAGATTAAAATTATTGAAAAGCCAGGGGAGGTGACTCAGTGTATGTAATGATTGGAGTGGTAAAAATAGACCGCTTGTTGAGTGAAAAGTGTTTGATCAAAAATTGTGTGTGTGAAGAGCATAATGTAAATGCGCTCGGCGATGCCCTTGTTTGTAGTTCAAATAGTCGCGTGCCACAAACGATTGCGAATCCGCGCTTGTTTTTTTAAATGTAGCTTATTAAAAAGCATTACAAAAGTTACACGTTTATGTGCTCTTTGTTGTTATAGAAGCATTGTCGCAGCCAAAAAAGTCACTCAGTCAAATAAATCGCCCGGCTACTATGAGAGTATGTATTTGCGACATTGAGCATGAACCACAAATTTCACTTTTTTCTAGGGTTAGGGTTAGGTAAATGGTTCAAGTACAGAAAAAGTGAAATTTCTGGTTGTCGCAAATACACACTCTCATAGTAGCGGGCGATTTATTTGACTGAGCGACTTTTTTGACTGCGACAAGCATTACTACTGTCGATGTAAGGATGTGAACTGTATTTAGATTGTCATTACAATATACCAACTTCGTACAGTAATATTATGTTTTCAGATACATTGATGCTTCTCTTTGGTTTATGTGCCTGGATTCTGCTTTTTTACAAGACCTCTGCCTGCATGCTTTTTTTTTAAATTTAAGGAGCAACCTCCGTTTTATGTCTTCCCTGTATTTTGTTCTTACCACCACTTATCACAGCCCAGGTAGTGGCTTAACTTGTGTAATGTTACATTGCCCCCTTATATCCCCAAAGGGATGCTGTTCCTGCACTGTACCAGGAATTAGGCTATTCCTGTATCCCAGGTTTTCAGGTTATAGCAGGGTTTTCTAGAAGCACCCATGCAGAGGAGTACATTTTTTTGTGTCCATTCCTTGGATATATTGGCCAACATTATGTTGATCAATTGTATCTTTGAATTCAGTAGATCAACTTTTTTTGTGTTTATGCAGAAAAGGAGATCTGATACGAAGACTGGGAAGAGAAGACTCCACAGCAGCACAGACAGCCCATGACTTGCCTCCTGTCCTCCATCCTCTCCATCCATCGTTTGCTCCCTGGCCAACATGTTAGGCCTACTTTAATAAAAAAATTTTTTAATGTTGTATATTGTTTGATTTGAGTGAAATGTTTATTGCCTTTCTTCTTCTTCTTCTGCGTTCCCAGGCCATATGGCCATAATGCGTAAGGTACGTATATGTCCGGTTTTCACTGGTCTCCCTGCTGCGCACAGCCGACACATTCTGATTTTGGAGGAGCTCAAAGGAGAAAAAGTATTTGGAAGACTTTTTTTTTTAAAGGCAGGAGAATGGGCCAATAAGCCAAAAAGATAGCAGATGACAGAAAGCAAAGGGAAAAGGCAGTCTAAGAGAGTGGCAGATTAGAGGACGTTTCAAGCACAGAACTTCCAGAAGGTGGGGGAACTATTTGTATGGAAGACCCCCCCCCCCCGGTATCCCCACGGGGGTTTGCCTTTCAAAACACTAAAAAGTTTTACACATAAAAGAGACTCTCTCTCTCTCTCTCTCTCTCTCTCTCTCTCTCTCTAAACGTTATTGAAAAAGTACTTATTTGCTTTAAAATATTCTTAGAAACACTTGGAGATCACCAGGAAAACACCCTTTACAGAGATCGCAACACTCACTTTGCTCTGGTTTCCTAGAACAATCAAATTGTCAAATAGGTGATTCCTTCTTGGCAGAGGTGCTGAAGTCAAATCCTTTCAGTGAAAGAGAAGGCATGTGCCTTCCCTTTTCTAATGGCTGCATTAGTTTAGACAGAATCGTTTACACAAAATTTTTGCAGTACAAGCCTTTTTTTCTTTCTTTTTTCTTTAATTTTATGGAGTTTACCTAAAGGAGTTTCGCTCACAACAAAGGAAATAGCTTCATTTTTTGTTACTGCATTACAAAGAAAATGATTCAACCACAATGAGTGGCCTCCACCCACCCCATCCAAAATGACTTCTATCTCCGCCAAGGAGGAATCGACGTTTTAATGGTTTGATTTATAGGAAACCAGAGCAAAGTGAGCGTTCCGATTCTTGAAAAGGCTGTGTTTCTGATGATTTTTATGTTTTTCTTGCAAAAACTCGTCCGTCAGGGTCCACCTTTCAACCCTAGTCTAAGAACTCTAAATGTTGTGACTTATCAAGTTATGGTGAGTTAGGTCGATTTCCGTTGTATATAAATCTGTCTTGATTTGAATTGAAACGAAACAGAAATACAGTGGAACCTCCCTTATAAGGCTTTCAAAAACATCCAAAATGCTGTCTTATAAGGGGGGTAATTTTAATACTTACACAGAAGGGCAATGTCTGAGAGAACAAGTTTTACGTGGGAGGGAGTCTATATAATGGGAGGTCTTATAAAGGAGGTTCCACTGTAAAAATAAAACGTTTCCTTACATTCTAATGTGAAAGGCAGTGGTACTTTTCAATTCTAATCACTGTCATCCTATCCCTTCCCCCCACACACACACTCTTTATGAATTTATCTCTGTCTCTGTTTATTTGAGACCTGTGTATTTGTGTTCTACTGTATTTTTCTGACTATAAGGCGCACTTGTGTATTCGTGTTCTAATTATTTTTGATTATGGATTCAAATATAATTATTGTCAATGTATATTTTGACTTGCCCATGGGGATGCCAGGAGATCTTTCATACAAATAGTTCCTCCACCTTCTGGAAGTTCTGTGCTTGTAACTTCCTCTAATTTGTCATTCTCTTTGACTCTGCCTTTTCCCTTTACGTTACCGTACTGTTATCTGCTATCTTTCTATCTCACTGGTCCATTCTCCTGCCTTTTTCTATAAATTCTTACAAAGATTTCTTCAGCCGAAGTCAGACATGCTGGGCCTAACTATTTCTTAGGCGCATAACGGCAGCATGACGCATCTACGCTCATATGACAGAAAACTGAGCGAACGAGAAAAAAATGTCTTATTATCTATGTCATACGCCATGACACACAATCTGAAGCAATAATTCATTGACATTGACCTTGATTGCTTTACCATCATCAAATTTGCCATACATCAATGCATTTATTATGCCAAATTTGAAGTCCAACGGTGTAGAAGTTATGGCCTTTTACAGATTTTACGTTTTCAAGGTCATACATCAATGTCACGATTGCAATTATTTATGGACCGATGTCTTCCTCTCTTAGTGACACACCACCACACAAAATTTGAAGCGATTCTGTCAAGCGGTTTGGGAGAAAATTCGTCTGGACGCACGCATGAACGGACGGACAGATGAAACAAAAACAGTTCTTCCGGAAGCTTCAGGAACTAAAAAGGGTAACAAACGTTAAACACATACTAGTAAGAAAAAAGACATAAAAATGCCGTAGCAAAATAGATCAGAGAGAAAAAGGAACATTCAAAAATAGATTTGTAAGGAAAGATAAAAGAACAGATTAAAGATCCGTGGAGACAAAAATCAGATGAACTGGAAAACTGCAGATTTTGTTGGGAGACTTTATGGGGGGAAAAGATATAGTAAAAGACATGGTAGGCAGAAAAATAGAAAAGGTAATAATAAAATTAAAAAAGGGGTGGGCACAACTTGGTCGAGAACACCACCGCCACATGAAGGGCTTGGTCTTGAAGTACAAAGACCTAAAATACCTGTTATAGACATATATATTTTATGTTAGTGAAGCTGCAGTCTCCAGCCATGCCTTAGTATGCAGGCATAAGCCTACTACTGGGTACTGTTCATACTGATCTTATCTCTGACCCTGGGCATGTAAAAAAGTTGTTTTTGCCACATGTTACCCGGCCAGAGGCCGAGGTATTGCGATCGGTCTGTGTGTCTCTGTGTGTGTGTGTCTGTGTATCGATTATCTTAAAAACTACTGTTTAGATCTTGATTAAAATTGGCAGAGGGGTAGACAGCTTGAAAAGGAAGCTTCCTTTCATTAATCAACACCGTGCTGACCTTGACCTTGAAGTTTGACCTTGAAAACCGAAAATCTTTAAGGGGCCATAACTCACACAGTTGGTGTTGGAGTCTTCAAATTTGGCATGTAGGTACTTTGGCTTATGCCCGTTCTGATGGTGGCATACTGGTCAAGGTCATGATCCGGGAGATCGGTAGGCCTTGAAAGTTGTAGGGCTCTACAAATTGGGTTTTAAGCCATATTTTCCACATTTGTACTTAACAGAAGTGCTTCAGACTAGTGACTGTCTACACACCTGCTTGCTCCCTACGTTCTTCCTCGAGCTCTGACTGCTGCACACTCAAGGTTCTTCGTGTCCACACAAAATCTTTTTGTGAACGATCCTTCCACTATTTAGCACCTCACTTATGGAATTCCCTCCCACAACATGTCCGCTCATCTGACTATCTCCACCTTTCGCTCTGCCCTTAAAACTCACTTGTTTCGGACATATTTTGATTAATGTTTGTGGGGGGTCCGTTTCATTGCAGGAATCTTGTAGATTTTTTAAATTTACAATTATTTTATAATTCGTAAGTTATGTTGAACTTTAAATGCTTGTAAATGAGGTAGAAATGGTATTTTTGTTCTTGCAAAATTTGTCTATTATACTTAGTTATGTAACTGGTATGTCGATGACAGTATGATTTTATTTCAAGTTGTAGTATTGTATCCAAAGTTGATTGTGAATGTGGTCTATGTTCCTTCTTGATTGAGAATGTGAATGTGGTCTATGACTATGTTTCTAAGAATGTTTATATTGTAACTATTTTACTCTTATATAATTGTGCGTGCGTGCGTTCATGTGTGTTTGTGTATATATGTGTGTGTGCCTGCGTCCATGCAGGTGTGTGTGTGTGTGTGTGAGAGAGAGAGAGAGAATGTTGCGTGCAATCATCGTGTTTATTTTACTTTCTAATGATTGCCAACCGCGATCGTAGAGAGCAGATTGGTATTGTTTTCACTCGTGTCTGAGGCGGACTATGTATGTATGTATGTTTGTATGTATTCTCTCTAGTGTTTGAACGGATAGACTTAGGATGCTCAAATTTTGCATGCGGGTAGGTAGTAGGAAGATCTAGGCCAAGTTCGATAATGAAGGTTATGGGTCAAGGTCACGAGCCGAATAACACTGCCACGCGGTTGGTAATTTAGCGTCTTAACGCTCTAGTTCATTATTTGTTTGCCTTTAATGTTCTTGTTATCAATGTAAAGTGCACAGTTCATCTGAGAAAGTCCCCCTGGCAGGCTTCCACCTTTCATGGTGGGGGGGGGGGGGGGGGGGGGGCTTACGGAGAGTAGCCCAACAGCCTCCTAAAGTCCAACCACACGTCATCGTAGTAGAGGCGGGCAACGGCTTAGGCTGGCTTATGTGGTCATGGCCCTCCCGTGGGGATACCGGGGGGTCTTTCAGCAGAAATAGTCCCCCCTTCTTCTGGAAGTTCTATGCTAGTAACTTCCGCTACTCTGTCACTCTCTTTGACTGCCTTTTCTCTCCTTTTTGCTTTCTGGCGTCTACTTTTTTCTGCCTTATTGGTCCATTCACCTGCATTTTTTCTATAAAACCCTTCCAAGTTTTTC
Source organism: Phymorhynchus buccinoides (assembly GCA_017654935.2). Taxonomy (NCBI): domain Eukaryota; kingdom Metazoa; phylum Mollusca; class Gastropoda; order Neogastropoda; family Raphitomidae; genus Phymorhynchus; species Phymorhynchus buccinoides. The sequence goes on from CM065692.1 coordinate 759,614, forward strand.
CTTTTTACAATTTATGACATGCCAGGTTTTTTTTTTTAATTGTACACTGTCTGGCATCCATACGTGATAATTACGCACTTGAGTGGGCACCTGTTGTCCATTCTGCAGTGCATATTAGCTTATATAGCATTTTTTATGTATTTTAGCTTTCTAAGCTATCCACAAAAAGTTAAGGATCACTTGCAAACTAATTCATAACTTTCCAAATAAGAAAGCCAATGCGTTGAATTTTGGCCAACATTTAATTCAATGCTTTAGTGATAACGATACACAATTGCCTTCAATTTCGAGCAATCGTTTGGTCTGTACATTTGATCAAAGTGGGTACGTATCGAAATTTGATTTCCCAAAGTCATTGAAATCACAAGACAGGGCATTCTGATGCTCCCAAAAGTTCAGTAATGCGTGTATCCGCCATGGCTGTTCTGGCACTCGACGCAGCGAGTCCTCATGGAGTTGACCAGGGTGGTGAAGATCCTCTGTGGAAGCGCCTGCCACTCAGCCTGCAGCATCTGGTAGAGGTGCTGGGCATCCCTGGGAGGGGGGTGGTTGCTCCTCACTTTGCGATCCAGCTCATCCCAGAGGTTCTCAATCGGGTTGAGGTCGGGACTGCATGCTGGCCACTCCATTCTGTTGACTCCAGACTGCTGCAGGAAGTCGTTGACCACCCTTGCCCTGTGGGGGCGAGCGTTGTCATCCTGGTAGACAGCCGGCGGTCCCATCTGCTGCAGTGTAGGCACAGCCAGCGGTCGAAGGATCTCATCCCGGTATCGGAGGCCAGTCAGGTTACCCTGTACATGATACAAGGGTGTTCTGTGGTGAAGGCTGAAGGCCCCCCAGACCATTACAGAACCTCCACCAAAGGCCACCTTTTCTTGGACAGTGGCGTCAATAAAGCGTTCCCCTGGGCGCCTCCAGACCCTCAGTCGGCCGTCGTTGTGGTTCAGGGTGAAGCGTGATTCATCACTGAACAGGACCTGGGACCATTGCTGACGTGTCCACCTCACGTGACGTCTGCAGAAGGCGCGGCGTGCTGCCCTATGGGCTGGAGTTAAGCGTGGCCGTACAGCTGGGCGACGAGAACGGAGGTTAAACCCATGAAGGCGGTTCCGTATGGTCTGCTGGCTGATGTTGATGTTAGTAGCCACCCTCAGCTGCCTTCGAATGATGCTGGAAGAGGCTGTTCTTGTCTGCAGGGCTTGTCGTTCAATGAGACGATCTTCACGTGGAGTCTTCTTCGGTCGACCAGATCTGCGTCTTTCATGGACCCTCCCAGTGGCTGTGAAGCGTTGAATCAGTCTGACAATGACCGAGATGGACACCTGAAGTCGCCTGGCCACTTCTCGCTTGGGAACACCATCTTGGAACCATGCAACAGCTCGTCCCCTATCCAACTCGCTCAATTTTCGTCGTGGAGGCATTGTCAAATCAGGCCTAATACTGGTGGTATGTCTTCTTATAAAGCCAAGCAAGAGACAGCATCTCACACATAAACAGCAGTGCTTGCACGTGCATAATGGTTTTTCCATCTGGCTTGTGCAATGTGTTCATGCAGAACGATCCAAAACAAGGTCCTTTTTCGCAAGTTTCCGCTTTTTCTTTTGCTGCCAAGCTCAGTAATAGAGAATCACGTGCAATGTTTCCACTAACACAACATCGCCCACTTACAGCTGAACAAGAATTCATAACAATTTGGCTTGACTGAGAAAAAAATAACAGGAGCGAACGGAGTTTATTGCGCACCTGTTTTCTCATAATGATCCTTAACTTTTTGTGAGTAGTGTAGTATGTGTTTGTTATCCTTTTTTACTGTTTTTTTTAACCTGGATCCGATAAATGAGAGTATGGTAGCTCCACGTTTCCAGCACTGCGACACACAGGACTTATGAGCGATAGGGTATAATGATGGAAGCGTCATGTTATGAATTGTACTACATTTTTTGTTTTCAGTTTTTGTACGTTAAGATTCATGGATTTGTGTTTTGCTATACATGGTGGATTTTTATGCGGTGACAGTCCTGAGATAACCATAGCTGTTGACGGGACTATAACAGACTAACTAACTAACTAATCTGAGAAAGAGCGCTTTATAAATTCCCATTATTATTTTTGTTTTTATTATTATTGAACTTGTCCCAGAGTTTAATGCAAGTTATGATGTTCACGCTCCCACAGTACAACAATGTCAATCATTTTCGAGTTTCTTGTTTCCATGCGTGGTCGACTGGTCACAAACGAAAAAAACACGTGATTTGAGTAACTAGGCCTAGGCTTTTCAGGCCGGTGTCATGAGAAATAAGTGTCTCCCATAAAATATCTACCTTTCGCGTGCGAACTATAACCATCCTTACCTTAACCCTATCCCTAACCACGGAAAGTACCAAGAAATAGAGCAGGAGGGTGTAAATCTACATATTTGCCGAGAAATCGATGTACAAAGCCATGTCTTCTTCACACCGGTGTGAAGAGAATATTCTACCTCATGAAATAAGTAGGCATTCCTCATTCGAAGTGTTTGCTTGTCCGCCATTGTGATTTTTACAAAACTAAGTGGCATGGCTTTGTACATCGATTTCTCAGCAAATATATTATGTGGATTTACACCCTCCTGCTCTATGTCTTGGTTCTTTCCGTGGTTAGGGTTAGGATGGTTATAGTTCGCATGCGAAGGGTAGATATTTCATGGGAGCTACTTATTTCTCATGACACCGGGACTCCTTTCATTCATTATTGTCATCATCAGCACCATTTCCTGCACGAAATACAAGCACACGTTCTCTCTCCCTTGTGAAACTCAGTCTCTTTTTCGTTGTTTTAGTTTTCGCACAACGGCAAAATGGCCCATTTTTCTTTTAATTTAAAGTATTGTTTTGAATGAAATTTGAGATGAAACCGTTATCTAAAACAATATAAAAACAAAGTCGAATTTGAAACGTTTTTTGTTTGTTTTGTTTTTAAAATTTTCTTCTCCTACCAGTCATGCCCACCTGCCGTCACCGGCAATTACTGGCATAATACATGTACTGGGGTTAAAATAATTCTGCAGCGCGCGGAAAGAAAAACAACAACACTGGCCACGGGTACGGCGTTGTTGCAACACTTCTTCCTAGTCAAAAGTTTCGTAAAGTTTTCTTATTTTGTACGCTGGTTTAACGCATCTTGGTAAGGTATAGGATAGGGTTAGAATACGTCAGAGTTAATGTCAGTAGTTTTTAAGACATTTGCGCACAAATAAATTTATGCATCCTATGATCGAGCGCCGTACCCCGCAGTCTAGAGAATGTGAGATACGGGCCCTGAGCCTCTGCCCAAAACAAAAACAAAACTAGATAAATAAGGGCCTCCTAGGGCGTGCCACGGCTGAGCGGCACCACTAGCTATACGGAGAACTGAGACCCAGCCGTGCACACATCAATGGGGGTTCAAATTAGACTTTGTTTTTATTTTATGAATACTTATAACCCAGCAGTCGTCTGTGTGTGTAGTTTAATATAAACAGAAAAGTCTAGCATAACCGTGTGTAGGCCTATTTTGAATTATGTGGTAACATTTACGGTCCCCATGCGAAGATGCTAAGACTGATCATGTAACATTTTGTTGTTGCTGATGTTAATTTGCTTTTGTTCACTAACTTCAGATGTTTTGTGTATGATCTTGATTTCATTTTAAAATGCTGCTGTTTTAAAAATATAAATTTGGAAGCATCAAATGTATTGGTACTCATGGTTTCCACCCCACCCCACCCTCTCTCTCTCTCTCTCTCTCTCTCTCTCTCTCCCCCCATCTGTCGATGTGTGTATGTATATCAATGTCTTTCTTTTCTCTTTTCCTCATCTCTTTCCCTCTCTCTATATCTGCCTCTTTCTATACTCTTTCGTTAGTCTTTCTACTTTCCCCTCTCTCAATGTATCTTGGTCTTATTCTTTGTGTTGTCATCTGACCGTACTCTATGCTCTATGCTAACATTTATACAAAACACCCTCTATAGCACTGTCTCATAATTCGGTCTTTTGGGGTTATCTTTCTCTACTGTCTCGTTTTGAAGTCGGTTTGGGGTAGTTCAGGTTCCAAAATAGAATTTAAAAAAACGGAAGTTACCTACCTTAAACAACTATATTTTGTTATTGTCTTCAAGTCTTAGGGTATTAATGTGGTCGTATCAAGTAAACAAATAAGAACATAACTGTTTATAGTCAACGAATGTAAACATTAGGAAAAAAACATGAACCAGGACTTAATATTATACATCTCCAAAATGATAACTGAGCCATTAAACACCCCTCCATTATGATTACGGAGCAGCCATGTCGTGTTTACAGCATTTTCTAACCGGAACTAAGTGTCCTAACTGGCACAGAACTCGTCTGTTACTTCCGTTTTCATTTCGCAACAGTGCTATAGTCTATGCTCCCGTAAAGCCTGTACTTTCCATGCTCCAGTAATACCCGTGCCCCAAACCCTATGTTCCAGACCCTTCATGTTAAATTCTAGCTATATAGCCGTACTCAAAACCCTATATGCTCCAGTAATACCTGTATCCAAACCATCTGTGCTCCAGTAATACCCGTATTCAGAACCCTCCATGCCCCTGTATCCAGATCTGTGTCCCAGGTATACCCATATTCGGAACTCTCATAATCCCTGACTACCTGTATCCTCCCCCCCCCCCCCCGAACTGTCTGCCCCAGTGATACCAGTACCCAGAACCCTGTATGTCTCCACGGTACCCAGACCCCTCTAACCCAGTAATACCCATGCCCAGACCCCCTCCCCCTTCCTAAGCTCCTTGATATTACCCATAACGTACCCAGAACCAAACTGATTCTGGCACAAATCTGGCAACAAGCAGATTTGCCGTTATGGCATTGCCAGATCTGGGCCAGAATCATGCCATCACTACCACATCAACACGCACAACTGCCACAATCAAAACGACACGTCTGCCATCATTCATCCAGAATGGAACAAGAATCAAAACGATGTACTGCCCAGTATCGTGCCAATACACTGCCAGCATAGCAACGATGTGACCACTACGACGCTGGCCCAAAAGGTAAGATGCCAGCATCGTCCCATAACTGGCTCCCCATCATGAGCCATCATTTGCCAATGCTGGCCCGACACGAAAAGGGGTGTGCATAGGAAATCGCGGCAAAGCAGGTACGATTACATGCCAGCATCGTCTCAAATGATGGCAAAAACGACATGAAGCCAGCATCAGAACGATGCCGGAATGCTTACAGGGTTATTATTCAAAGGAAGAACATTAAACCGCAGTTGAGAAATAGCAAATCTAAAGCAATAACTTTCCATATCACTAACATACCTTTCTCTTTCAAACACACTTTTAACTTATCTATAACAGCTATATCTTTCTCGGTCTCTAGTGGCTCCGTCCCACTCTTGAATGAACAAATCAATTAACCTTTGTTTAAACAAACTCAAAAACATCTTGACATTACCAAATCCCTGATGTAACCATACAGTTTGACAAAGAATGTCCCGTATACCAGAAGCCCCACATTTTTTTTTACCACATTCATCCAATTCTAATAACATTCTATTTTATGCTTTATTTGGCAGTCTATCAACATCCATTTGCAAAAGTTTGAACCAAAATCTTAAGCAAGCTACAGAAGAGTTAATGTACAGTGGGTATCTCCCCAAATCACCGTAAACCATTTTATTGGGAGTTTTAACAGGTACACCTAAAAACCTTTTGCATGCCAGTAAATGTATTTTTTCTATGTGATCCAGCCTATTTAACCCCCAAATCTCAGATGAATATAATAGTATGGGCTGCATTTTTATATCAACAATTTTGAAGAACGTCTTAGCTGTTAATTCCTTGAACATTTGAAACACTCTGCATAACTGTATAATAGCCTTTTTACCTTTTGCAACAAGATGTGATGTACCTTTTCGACTGCTTAGCATGGTGGTGAAATTAAACCCTAGATAACAGTAATTATTCACAATGTCACGATACTCCTGCAGTTTTGCGCAAGGAAGTACGTGCTAGGGAGGGTTCAGTTAAGGGTAGACGGATCTCTGAGTCGCACAACCAAACGCTCACACACCCACACCAGACCAAACAAAAGTAATAAAATTGACAAGAAAACTTTACTATTCGTTCTTTTTTCAAACACAAATGTCCCTCAAAAGGCAGTCGAAATAAATGAACTGACTATGAAAACTAATTAACATAAGCCGTAAAGCCTTTATGTCCTCAGTAAGGCTCAACAACGATTCCTTTTAGACAAATAAGAAAAAAATGGAAAAGAAGAACTACTTTTTCTTTTAACAAAGGAATCGAATTAAACGACAGCAACAAAACAAAATGCATTCACCGCGAGTGCGCAAGAACGTTCCAGAGTCCAACTCCACTGGCGAAGTGCAGGATCCGATGACGAAGAAGTGGGCTGGGTTGACGATCAGCCCACACTTCCGCGGGGGGGGGTCTTCGGGTCTGGTGCGCTGATAAGGCCTTAGTTCTTCCTCCCCAGCAAGGGGTCTCGAGTCCAGGACGCAGGGCGAGTCTCAGTCAAGGCGTCGTTCAGCTGGAAACCGGACTCGCAGCTTCGGCCCCTACGTGAAGTAGAAAATCCAGGGACTAACCCCGGCGGGGATCAGAATCATATCCATTACCGCTAACGTTCTAGAACCAAAAGGAAAGAAAACTACAGGAACCAATTATAAATTGAACACCGTTTTGACGAGGCAGCGAAGTTTAAAACGTGACTTTCCACCTAGACCTGAGGCTGTACGAAAACCGATAATAGTCCTCTTAGACAAACTAACAAACACCGAAAACTAAACACTCACCACAAATCCCGGTGGCTGCCATGTACAAACTACGTTCCCAAGGCCCTTGAACATCAGCGAAGATCGCCCAAGACCTGGTGTTCCCACGCCAAACGAAGGTGGTGGTTCCCAAACCGGCAGGGCTGGTGTTTCTCCCTCTGAAACGGCTGGTAGGCTGGTGATTCCCGAGTCGGCAGGGCTGATGTCTTCCAACTGACACGACTGGTAGGCTGACTGAACAGCAGAAAAAGATTCTTGACGAGTCGTGGCTCGTCCCAGGGTCGCCCCGATTTCTCCTGAAAGGTGATCTCAGAAGGAGTGCCAAAACGCAACTCATTCGATTTAGACTAAAAAGGGTCCTACAACAACTCTAAAATCCGAACTCTTCGCATCGCCGGAAGACAATTCCTTTCACACAAAACACGACTTAGGAAATAAAAACGACAAAAGCATGCAAGGTTTTAATCAGAATTTTAATCAATCCACATACACACAGATACACACACACTCGCTCTCTTAACCATCTTCCCCTTCCTTTCTTTTCTCCACGTGGTAGGGGGAGTGAGTGGAGCGGGATGAGGCATATTGCTGCGTGCAGACATAGTGGGTGCCCAATAGACGACGTTATAGTGGAGTAGAGTTGGAAGAGGAAAAATATGGGGTGAGTTCAGACACGGGGTCTGCCCGTGACACACAACATCCAATCTTTTGCCATTGAAAAAACATTTCTCATGCTTGCCTAAAACCCCTCCTTTTCTGAATACCATTACTTTAGTTTTATCGATGTTCACATTTAGTTTCATATTTACACAGCATGTTTGCAAAATGTTTAATTGGTTCTGCAGTCCGACAGGGGTAATTGACATTAACACAACATCATCTGCAAATAATAAAATCATTAACTCCAAAATATCTAGTAATAGTTGTACACCGTGTTTACCACT
>CM065692.1:772361-782361 GCA_017654935.2 Phymorhynchus buccinoides
AGCCAGATACACAGACATACACACAAACCCACAGAGCAAAACAAGCCTACAAACCCACGTTTAAAGCATGTTCTGTAAAACCAGTTTTTGCTGCTGAGTGGAATCACTGGGTAGACGTGGTGAGGGCGGGCCGGGGAGAGGAGCAGGGTGCAAAAGTTGTCCATGGTCCTGCGGGCAGACCAGCAGCCCACGGACAGGGAGTGGTTCAGGTGGACCCCCTCACACCGCTGCCAGCAGCCCACACTGTAAGCCCTCACGTGGTACAGAACAGGGGAGGGGTCCAAGCTGGTTTGGAAATGTGTCATGACGTCTTCAAACGACTCTGAAATATTACCATATCATAATCTGTCACATTATGATGTAATCAGTGACGCTATGATGTGATCAGTGTCATTATGACATAATCAGTGACATTATTATGTAATCGGTGACATTATGATGTAATCAGTGACGTTATGATGTGATAAGTGACAGTATGATGTAATCAGTCACATTATGATACAATCCTGACATCATGAGGCACACACACACACACACACACACACACACACACATTTATTCCATAACAGTGGCAAAGTACTAACCATACGTTGTGAGCCCTGCTTGCTCCCAGTCCAGGCCATACTCTCTACCTTGATCCACATTCCGCAGGTTGCACTTCAAGCCTGAAACCAAGGTACATACACATTAATGATCCACATTCCGTAGGTTGCACTTCAAGCCTGAAACCAAGGTACATACACATTATTGATTCACATTCCGTATGTTGCACTTTAAGCCTGAAACCAAGGTACATACACATTATTGATCCACATTCCGCAGGTTGCACTTCAAGCCTGAAACCAAGGTACATACACATTATTGATCCACATTCCGTTGGTTGCACTTCAAGCCTGAAACCAAGGTACATACACATTATTGATTCACATTCCGTAGGCTGCACTTCAAGCCTGAAACCAAGGCACATACACATTATTGATCCACATTCCGTAGGTTGCACTTCAAGCCTGAAACCAAGGTACATACACATTATGAATCCACGTTCCGTATGTTGCACTTCAAGCCTGAAACCAAGGTACATACACATTATTGATCCACGTTCCGTATGTTGCACTTCAAGCCTGAAACCAAGGCACATACACATTATTAATCCACGTTCCGTATGTTGCACTTCAAGCCTGAAACCAAGGTACATACACATTATTGATCCACATTCCGCAGGTTGCACTTCAAGCCTGAAACCAAGGCACATACACATTATTAATCCACGTTCCGTATGTTGCACTTCAAGCCTGAAACCAAGGTACATACACATTATTGATCCACGTTCCGTATGTTGCACTTCAAGCCTGAAACCAAGGCACATACACATTATTAATCCACGTTCCGTATGTTGCACTTCAAGCCTGAAACCAAGGCACATACACATTATTAATCCACGTTCCGTATGTTACAGTTCAAGCCTGAAACCAAGGTACATATACATTATTAATCCACGTTCCGTATGTTACAGTTCAAGCCTGAAACCAAGGTACAGACACATTATTGATCCACATTCCGTAGGTTGCACTTCAAGCCTGAAACCAAGGTACATACACATTATTGATCCACATTCCGCAGGTTGCACTTCAAGCCTGAAACCAAGGTACATCCACGTTCCGTATGTTGCACTTCAAGCCTGAAACCAAGGTACATACACATTATTGATCCACGTTCCGTATGTTGCACTTCAAGCCTGAAACCAAGGCACATACACATTATTAATCCACGTTCCGTATGTTGCACTTCAAGCCTGAAACCAAGGCACATACACATTATTAATCCACGTTCCGTATGTTACAGTTCAAGCCTGAAACCAAGGTACATATACATTATTAATCCACGTTCCGTATGTTACAGTTCAAGCCTGAAACCAAGGTACAGACACATTATTGATCCACATTCCGTAGGTTGCACTTCAAGCCTGAAACCAAGGTACATACACATTATGAATCCACGTTCCGTATGTTGCACTTCAAGCCTGAAACCAAGGTACATACACATTATTGATTCCACATTCCGTAGGTTGCACTTCAAGCCTGAAACCAAGGTACATACACATTATTGATCCACATTCCGCAGGTTGCACTTCAAGCCTGAAACCAAGGTACATACACATTATTGATCCACATTCCGCAGGTTGCACTTCAAGCCTGAAACCAAGGCACATACACATTATTGATCCACATTCCGTAGGTTGCACTTCAAGCCTGAAACCAAGGCACATACACATTATTGATCCACATTCCGTAGGTTGCACTTCAAGCCTGAAACCAAGGTACATACACATTATTGATCCACATTCCGTATGTTGCACTTCAAGCCTGAAACCAAGGTACATACACATTATTGATCCACATTCCGTAGGTTGCACTTCAAGCCTGAAACCAAGGTACATACACATTATGAACCCACGTTCCGTATGTTGCACTTCAAGCCTGAAACCAAGGTACATACACATTATTGATCCACATTCTGTATGTTACAGTTCAAGCCTGAAACCAAGGTACATACACATTATGAATCCACGTTCCGTATGTTACAGTTCAAGCCTAAAAGCAAGGTACATTACAAACCAAAAATAATGATGATGGTGGTAAAATAACAGCGATCGTCCCTTACAGAGAGGAAAGGGCAAGAAAAAGAAAGAAGAAGAAGAAGCAATAAAACCAAGGATGTGCCCAAGTGGGTGCAACAGTTCCCAAAGCTTCGCTCGGGGGCTCAACCCGAGCGGGTGCAAAGTTCCCTCGCGTGAAAATCTGGGTTTGGTGTCCTGACAGATGGATGCACGCACGCATAAACGGACCAATCTAAAACAACAGTTCCTAAAGCTTCGCTCGGGGACACAACCAGAACGGGTGCAAAGTTCCCTTGTGTAACAATCTGGGTTTGGTGTCCTGACAGACGGCCGGATGCAGGGACGCGGCATGCACGGATAGAGCAGGGACAAGCAAAAACAATGTATTATAGTTTCCGATTGTTCCCTCGGAAAGTAACAGCATTACCAGTCTCCACGAGACACATGAAGTCGTAGTTCAGCTCACAGGACCTCGGTACGTAGCCACTGCTCAGATTCCACGCTGCACACGTCACCCGGGCACTGACGTCACCAGTGACGTCATAGGTCCTCAGCTGTCGTTTGTCGTCATCGCTGACGTCGACCTCGGAGCCGTCATACCACCTCCACGCCCCCTGCGCCTCTTTATACATGGGGGCCCACAGTTGAAGGGACAGCATAAAACTGAAGAAAAAACAACAATAACAAAACTACTAACAAAAAGAACTCTTCCTTTCAGTCCTTGTGTTGCTCCATATTGGAATCAACTCACTACTGAAGTTAACGTGGTACATCACAATCAACTTAAAAAACCTGTTGGACCGGAATAATACATATGTGTAGAACTGTTTAGTCAATTTGCTGGTTAATGTCTGATTAGGCCTTTCTTCAGAAACCCAGCCCCCCTCCTCCACTCCACACCCTGCCCCTCTATATTTCATGAATACATGTTGCTCATATTTTAAGGACATCCAGTATTTAATTTCCAAAGTTAAATGTTAACACAAAGTTTACTTTGGTGTGTTCTGAAAGAGGTGATTGTCCCCTACCTTTCAAAGGAGGGAGGTCGGTAGCTGAGGTCAGCAGTGGACACCACAGGAATGTCCAGTTGTCCTCCACGGAACTCGCAGGCTGCACGTGCGGCCAATGACGTCATGTTGTTGTGGTCAAACAGCTCGTAACGAAGGCCGCCATAGCGAGCAGGGCTCAACTCACCCCCACACACTGTATCAACATGAATAGAATCCCCCCCCCCCCCCACACACACACACTGTAACAACATGAATAGAATTCACACACACACACACTGTAACAACATGAATAGAATCCACACACACACACACACACACACACACACACACACACACACACACACACACACACACACACACACACACACACACACACACACACACACACACACACACACACACACACACACACACACACACACACACACACACACACACACACACACACACACACACACACACACACACACACACACACACACACACACACACACACACACACTGTAACAACATGAATAGAATTCACACACACACACACACACTGTAACAACATGAATAGAATTCACCCCCACACACTGTAACAACATGAATACAATAAAATATAAATTAAATACTTTAATACTGATTGATTCTGCAAGCTATGTTATGGTTTTGGCTTTGTCTGTTTATTTAAACAAAATGACACACGCGCACTCCCGTGCGCGGACGCACAGACACAGTCGACACAGACACATACGCGCGCACCCCACCCCCATGCACACACATAGGCCCCATGTGCATTTGCGCGCGCATGCACATACACTCACCACGAACGCTTTATGCTTGTCCAAATGCAGAAACTGCCAACCTAAACAGTTTAGAGTGTACATGAGAAGGGGGACTAGAACTAATGCCATATCACCAAGAGGGGCGGGGAGAGCAAGAAAAGGCATGAAACTACAGGCAGACAGGCAGACAGACGTTGAGACAGACCAACAGACAGACGTTGAGACAGACCAACAGACAGACGTTGAGACAGACCAACAGACAGACATGGAGACAGACCAACAGACAGACGTTGAGACAGACCAACAGACAGACGTTGAGACAGACCAACAGACAGACATGGAGACAGACCAACAGACAGACATGGAGACAGACCAACAGACAGACATGGAGACAGACCAACCTGTCCCTATCATGTGGAGCAGGAGGGCCATGGGGACGCCTGTCCACATTGAGGACATCTCTGTCCTCTGAAACGACAAACACTGACCGGTTAGCTGCCTGTCCACATTGAGGACCTCTCTGTCCTCTGAAACGACAAACACTGACCGGTTAGCTGCCTGTCCACATTGAGGACCTCTCTGTCCTCTGAAACGACAAACACTGACTGGTTAGGTGCCTGTCCACATTGAGGACCTCTCTGTCCTCTGAAACGACAAACACTGACCGGTTAGCTGCCTGTTACATAACTGCCCGTTGAAGGTTGAAAAAATAAAACGAAATATCGAGCTATTTTATCAGTGTTTTTTTAATTTTTTATATTGATAACAACTGTCAAGTCAAGTCAAGTCAAAATGATCTTTATTGACGATAAAAGAGTAAGATTGATAAAGCTTTTTTACATCCTGTCGTCATAAATAAATAAGAAAAACAATTAACGCAAATAAATACAGCATATACTGGAGAAAAATCAACCACAATCAAAAATCATGGGGAAAATACATACACTTCATACAAGCACAATACAAAGATCATAATATACATATGTACAAATGTAATCATAGCGGTAGAATAAAAGGAAAGCGGAATATGGAGTTGGGGAAAATAATAATGACTGAGACAAAGAGACAGAGAAACAACAGAGACACCAGAATCGAGAGATAAGAAGAGAGAGAGAGAGAGAGAGAGAGAGAGAGAGAGAGAGAGAGAGAGAGAGAGAGAGAGAGAGAGAGAGAGAGAGAGAGAGAGAGAGAGAGAGAGAGAGAGAGAGTGTGTGTGTGTGTGTGTGTGTGTGTGTGTTGTTCTTTAATTTAACGTCTTTTCACTTAGAAGTGATATTAGACATGAAAGTGTGTGTGTGAGTGTGTGCGCGTGGATATGTGCATGTGTATCTGTATGTGCTTAAAGTGCATATTTATAAGTAACATTAGGGGATGTATGCTTAGTTAAAACAGTTTTAAAAAAACCATAATAATAATAATAATAAAATAAAATAAAAACTCCAGAATTGAACTATTATAAAATCAAAATGCAAACATTCTATAAACAAAAACCCAACAGCAATCATAGAAACGAGCCAAATGGACTTAACATTAAAGTTTGTACAAAATTCAAAAGAGATCTTGGAATATACATTTGGATTCATCTTTTCTGAATTCTGAAAGGGCCGATTCAAAATAAGGGCAATAATATAGAATGTATGTTGTTGTACAATTATCAATAGCACCGCATACACATTGAAGATTTTTTGTGAATTTAGTTTTAAAAGCATTTAGCTTAAGTCTATAAAGTAGTGGAACAAACTTTTTAAGGCGTCTTGGATGTTTGTTTACATTTCTATTAAGAAATACATAATTTACTAAGGAATCTCTTTTCTGAGACTTCCGTGATCGGGAGTTTAAACAACACTTTATGGAAGATTCAGGTTTATGTATTTTGTGAAGCATAGATTCTTTGTAGATCTTATCAAAATGTTCAAAAGAAGCTCTTTGTAAGAGAGAATAGCCTTCTTGCAAACTCCAGGGAATGTGAATATCCGTAGAATTAGCAGATTTGTTTGCCCCTGCCCGAGCAGTACGATCAGCCCATTCATTTCCAGAAATCGAACAATGAGATGGGATCCAACAAAAATCAACTGTGATGCCTCTTGATATAAGAATATGGTTAAGTATTCTAATTTCTGTAATGATTTCAGCCCTGGTTTTTTTGGACTTGTTGATTCTAAAGCTTGAAGAACAGATTTAGAATCTACACAAAAAAGAACACCGTAGAAGTTAAATGGAACATATATAACATACTGAATAGCCATTACAATTGCTACTAATTCAGCTGTGAAAATGGAGAAGACTTTACCAAGATAAAAAGATTTTTCGATTTTTAAGGTGGGAATGACAAATCCACAGCCTGCATTATTATTGTCTAGTAAAGAACCGTCAGTAAAATTTTTGAAATGATTGGGATAACAATTGTTGATATGAGATTTAGCCTCACAGGCAAGAATGTTAATGTTATCATTTTTAGATATAGTTGTGTAGTTATAATCAAATTTTGCCTTGCAAAGCTCCCAGTTTCGAATGGGACTTACTGGAAAGCGCACAGCCAACTTCTTTTGATTTACACCTGATTTTGTCAACAGTTTAGAAGAAAATGTTAATAGTTTTATTAGAACGAATGCGTTTAGCACGTTTAGGAAAATGGATGTCAGACCTTATACCGAGTTCCGTTTGATTTGAATTTTGAACTGTAGAGCATCTTAAAATGTATTTAGCACACGCTAATTTGCGATGATCTTCAAGAGGTAAAACACCTGCTTCATGGTAAGTTCCTAAGATCGAACCATGAAAGGGAACGCCAAGGGCTAATCTAAATGCCTTACAATCTATGCTTTGAAGTTTTTTCAGTAAGTATTTGGGGGCATTAAAAAAGACCTCTTGTGCATATGATAATTTAGATCTAACTAATGCGGAAGACAAATGAATTAAGGTTTGTGTGTCTTGGCCCCAACTTTGTTTACTAATTACTTTAAGAAGATTAAGTGATTTTCTTGCTTGATTTACAGCATGTTCCAAATGTAGATTCCAAGAAAGCTTAGATGTAATATATACTCCAAGAAATTTAATATCTGTAGCATAATTTAGTGTGATGTTATTTACTTTAAAGGGGAGAGCCTTATGAACAGATCCTCCTGCATCAAATAGCATCATATGAGATTTTTCAGGAGAAAAACATAAACCGTTTTCAGACATAAAATTAGCAATGTTATCCAGATCTTTTTGATATATTCTTCTAATATAGTTTAAAGACCTTTTTGATGTTTTGTTTTTCAAAGTAGCATTCATCCATAAACAAATATCGTCTGCGTATTGAATTAAGTTACTATTTTTAAAAATATATTTTGGTAGATCATGAGTTAAGATGTTAAAAAGGAGAGGCGCAATTACAGAGCCTTGAGGGATACCCATGTCAAGGAGCCTCTTTGAGGAATATGTATTACCAATTCTTGTTTGCATACTTCTGTTGGCCAGAAATGTTTTAATATAGTTATAGATATGACCAGAGAGACCAATAGTTTTTAACTTATATAGTAGTCGTTCATGCCAAACTTGATCATACACTTTGTTAATATAAAAAAATGTGGCGAGAACATTTTGTCTTCTAGCAAATTGACGTTTAACTTGCGTTGTTAGCTTTACTAAGTGATCAATAGTTGATCTACCTTTCCTAAAACCAGCCTGATTAACGGGAATAATGCCACGTTTTTCACAGTAGTATGACGCTCTATTTAAGACAATTAGCTCAATTAATTTGCAGACATGAGATGTGAGCGCTATGGGTCTATACCTATTTACATTATGCATTGGTTTACCTTGCTTTAAAATAGGAACAATAATTGAATCTCTCCATATAGATGGAATATTCCCTTCAACCCAGCATTTTTTGATAATTTCATGTAGGAATGTCAAAAAGTGTGCGCGTGTGTGTGTGTGTGTGTGTGTGTGTGTGTGTGTGTGTGTGTGTTTGTGCGTGTGTGCGTGCGTGCGTGTGTGTGTGCATGCGTGCGTGCGTCTGTGTGGTGTGTGTGCGCGCGAATGTGCATGTATATATGTATGTTTTTGTTTGCTAGCATATAAGCGCTCGGGTATAGCACGCACTCCAGCGTGGCTTATGCTAACTAGAATTGTGAGCACGGAGTCAAATCAATATTGTGAATGCTATGAAATGAAGTCTCTCTTGCCTTGTTGTGAATCCTATGAAATGAAGTCTCTCTTGCCTTGTGAATCCTATGAAATGAAGTCTCTCTTGCCTTGTTGTGAATCGTGAGCACGGAGTCAAATCAATATTGTGAATCCTATTAAATGAAGTCTCTCTTGCCTTGTTGCCTTGTTGTAAATCCTATGAAATGAAGTCTCTCTTGCCTTGTTGTGAATCCTATGAAATGAAGTCTCTTTTGCCTTGTTGTGAATCCTATGAAATGAAGTCTCTATTGCCTTGTTGTGAATCCTATGAAATGAAGTCTCTCTTGCCTTGTGAATTCTATTAAATGAAGTCTCTCTTGCCTTGTTGTGAATCCTATGAAATGAAGTCTCTCTTGCCTTGTTGTGAATCCTATGAAATGAAGTCTCTCTTGCCTTGTGAATCCTATGAAATGAAGTCTCTCTTGCCTTGTTGTGAATCCTATGAAATGAAGTCTCTCTTGCCGTGTTGTGAATCCTATGAAATGAAGTCTCTCTTGCCTTGTGAATTCTATGAAATGAAGTGTCTCTTGCCTTATTGTGAATCCTATGAAATGAAGTCTCTCTTGCCTTGTGAATTCTATGAAATGAAGTCTCTCTCTTGCCTTGTTGTGAATCCTATGAAATGAAGTCTCTCTTTGCCTTCTTGTGAATCCTATGAAATGAAGTCTCTCTTGCCTTGTTGTGAATCCTATGAAATGAAGTGTCTCTTGCCTTGTGAATCCTATGAAATGAAGTCTCTCTTGCCTTGTTGTGAATCCTATGAAATGAAGTCTCTCTTGCCATGTTGTGAATCCTATGAAATGAAGTCTCTCTTTGCCTTCTTGTGAATCCTATGAAATGAAGTCTCTCTTGCCTTGTGAATCCTATGAAATGAAGTCTCTCTTGCCTTGTTGTGAATCCTATGAAATGAAGTCTCTCTTGCCTTGTGAATCCTATGAAATGAAGTCTCTCTTGCCTTGTTGTGAATCCTATGAAATGAAGTCTCTCTTGCCTTGTGAATCCTATGAAATGAAGTCTCTCTTGCCTTGTTGTGAATCCTGTGAAATGAAGTCTCTCTTGACTTGTTGTGAATCCTATGAAATGAAGTCTCTCTTGCCTTGTTGTGAATCCTATGAAATGAAGTCTCTCTTGCCTTGTGAATCCTATGAAATGAAGTCTCTCTTGCCTTGTTGTGAATCCTATGAAATGAAGTCTCTCTTGCCTTGTGAATCCTATGAAATGAAGTCTCTCTTGCCTTGTGAATCCTATCAAATGAAGTCTCTCTTGCCTTGTTGTGAATCCTATCAAATGAAGTCTCTCTTGCCTTGTTGTGAATCCTATGGAATGAAGTCTCTCTTGCCTTGTTGTAAATCCTATGAAATGAAGTCTCTCTCTTGCCTTGTTGTGAATCCTATGAAATGAAGTCTCTCTTGCCTTGTGAATCCTATGAAATG
>CM065692.1:787361-838357 GCA_017654935.2 Phymorhynchus buccinoides
GGGCCTTATAACTCCGCAGCTTTTCGACCGAATCGCTTCAAATTTGCTATCAGGCTTGCTGTGGTTGGGACAAAGCCTGGCAGCAAATTTTAAGAGAATCGGGAGAGCGCGTCACTCTCAGAGCAGCGCCAACGGGAAACAGGGCCTTATAACTCCGCCGTTTCTTAATCGAATTGCTTCAAATTTGCTGTCAGGCTTGCTGTGGCTGGGGCAAAGCCTGGCAGTAAATTTGAAGAGAATCGGGAGAGAGCGTCACTCTCAGAGCAGCGCCAACGGGAAACGGGGCCTTATAACTCCACCGTTTCTTAACTGAATCGCTTCAAATTTGCTGTACTCAGCGTTACCAGTACTTGGCGTTACCGTTACTAGGCGTTGGGAGAGTGCGTCAATCTCAGAGCAGCGCCAACGGGAAACGGGGCCTTATAACTTGGCCGTTTCAGTTACGAATCGCTTCAAATTTGGGGAGTAGGGGGGCGGTGGTGGGGAGGGGTGGGGTGGGGGTGGAGGGGCGGGGGGGATGGTTGGGGTTGGTGGGGGGTTCGGGTGGGGGGTTAACGGGAAGAGAAAAGAAGATGGAAGGAGTGACACAGACAAAAGTAATAGTATAATATTTTGCGGACCCGGCCAAACCGGTACTCAGCATTACCGGTTATTGGCAGTACCGGTACTAGGTGTGAACGGTTCTAGGCATTACCGGTGGGGGGGGAGTTCGGGGGGGGTCGGTCGGGGGGGGGGGGTTAACGGGATGAGAGAAGAAGACTGCTGACTGCCACTGTGGCCGACTACATGGACCCACTGCAATTTGCCTACAGGGCAAAAAGAGGTGTTGACGATGCAATCATTGTCCTACTGAACCACATCGTAAGTCACCTTGACAAGGCCGGTACTTTTTCTCGTGTACTTTTCATGGATTTTAGCTCTGCTTTTAATACCCTGCAGCCCCATTTGTTGATTTCGCGACTACTCGACCTTCAGGTCAATACAGATATTGTGCTGTGGATCAGGTCATTTTTGTGTAACCGATCACAAAGGGTCAGTGTCTGTGGTCATCTGTCCAATGAGCTTGTTTTGAACACCGGAGCACCCCAGGGTTGTGTCTTGTCCCCGATTCTCTTCTCAATTTACACTAATGAACTAACTTGTAATACTTCCGCTCTCACCTTACTTAAATTTGCTGATGATATGGCTTTAGTTGCTCGTCTTAAGGATGAAGAATCACTCTCACAATATTTTCTGTTCATAGACCATCTAACATCCTGGTTTAACTCAAGTTTCCTTGAACTTAACGTCCAAAAGACCAAAGAGCTGTGCTTTGGAGAGGATCGGGTGCATGACGCCTCACTGGCAAGGCCATGTAAAATCAAGGATGAAAATGTAGAACAAGTCAGTACTTTTAAATACCTTGGTGTTCTTTTAGACAAGAAGCTTAGTTACAGCAGCCATGTTGATAGTGTGTGTAAAAAGACAAACCAAAGGCTTTTTCTTCTCAGGAAGTTTAAATATTTTCAAGTAAACAGCAGTATTTTGGAATTAGTGTACATGTCATTGATTGAAAGCATTCTTACCTTCACTATCACTGCCTGGTACGGAAATCTAACTGTAAGATGTAAAGCACAACTGTCACGCATTGTCAAGCAAGCATCTAAAATCATTGGTAAAGAACAGAAACAACTCTCAAGCATTTACAAAGACTTCACTAGATGTAAAGCTGGCAAGATCCTCCGTGATCCCACTCATTCCCTTCATGACTCTTTTCAAACACTACCTTCAGGGCGACGCCTTCGGGCGCCTCTGGCAAAGAAAAACCAGTACAAGCACTCCTTCATTCCATCCGCCATAGCAATCCTGAACAACTCCAACACTGCTCTCAAAACTTCTCTGTAACTCATTTTCTTTTGTGTATGTGTGTGTGTGTGTGGGGGTGGGGGGGGGGGGGGGGGGGGGGTCTGCCTGTCTGTGATTAATATTCCCTTAATATGTTTAATATTGGCACTATTGATGACTGTGATAATGTTTAATGATAATTACTTTATTGATATGTTTTAAAATAACTTAATGACATAATTGCTGCTTGATAAATATTTTGCATAGTGTGGGTGTAATTGGATGTGTGAGAGATAATATATTTCCTGTAATATTGCTATTGATTTATCAATCTTGATGACTGTTCTTTCTCTCTCTCTCTCTCTCTCTCTCTCTCTCTCTCTCTCTCTCTCTCTCTCTCTCTCTCTCTCTCTCTCTCTCTCACTCCCGCCCCTCTCTCTCTCTCTCTCTCTCTCTCTCTCTCTCTCTCTCTCTCTCTCTCTCTCTCTCTCTCTCTCTCTCTCTCTCTCTCTCTCTCTCTGTGTGGTCGTGAATGTAATCTTTTGTAATTGCCTTGAAAACAATCATTATTTGTTGAATGTTTGTAATTCTCTAATTTATGTATAGTTATCAAATTATGTACATAGTGTGTGTGTGTGTGTGTGTGTGTGTGTGTGTGTGTGTGTGTGTGTGTGTGTGTGTGTGTGTGTGTGTGTGTGTGTGTGTGTGTGTTTCTTAATAATTGATTTAATGTAGGTGTTTTAGTTCAATCTGCTGCACATGTTGTGGAAGAAAATTTTCCATTTTAAACTTGTTTTTTAATGGATAATAAAGATTTTTGAATTGAATTGAATTGAATTGAAGATGGGAAGGAGGGACACAGACAAAAGTAATAATATAATATTTTTCGGACCCAGCGAAACCGGTACTCAGCATTACCGGTACTTGGTGGTACCGGTACTAGGCGTTGCCGGTATTCTACTAGGCGTTACCGGTACTTGGCGTTGCGCTAGTCATCATATTATAAAAAGCCAAATGTCCCACCGTGTGGAACACAGAACGGGCCTTATAACTTAATTTTCGTTTTGGGGCAGGACAAAAGTAATTGCATTACACCCTGCATGGCCGCCATCTCATTTTGTTCATTGAAGTCTCTAGCCAAAACACCAATAGCGGTCAAACAGCTTGAAGTCTGGCTCAGCCAATATCCTGACACAAACGTAGCTAGACAACTTAGAGAAGGTTTTACTAAGGGTTTCAGAATCGGGTACAAAGGCCGTACAGAATCTAGGGAAGCAAAAAATCATCGTTCAGCTCCAAAACTCTCAGAAATTGTACATCAAAAGCTAATGAAAGAGGTAGAACTTGGCTGTGTGGCAGGGCCTTTTGCAAATAAACCTTTGCCCAACCTCATAATTTCCCCGATTGGATTAGTGGAGAAAAGCACACCAGGCGAGTATAGGCTAATATTTGATTTGTCGTTCCCACGCGGCAGCTCTGTTAATGATGGTATTCCAAAAGAAGAGGCTTCGGTGACTTACACTAGTTTTGATGCCGTAACAGACATGGTGAGGCTCCTCAGCATATCCTACTGGCCCACTATTGGAAATGAGGGGGAGGGCTTATAGTAAATGTGAATATATGTTTACCCATCAATACAGTGGAATCCGTTTAATTGGCCATCGGATAATCGGCCAAAGCCGCTTAATCGGCCAATTTCCTCTGGAACGGAATTTTTTCTTCTTAAGCATGTGTTATTTTGTTCGTTTTTACGGCCAAAGCTGAAATCTTCAATTTCGCTTTATTGGCCACTTTTTCTCTCTAATTTTTCCTCTTTACCCCTTTTTGAGAGGGAGAACAACAGAGGCAGACAAACTGACAACACGCTTTTGACGTTTACATGGTTGAGTGTGAAGTTGGAAGGTGAGCTGTTGTCAATTGAAAGACCCTGCATGGCGTTAAAATCACTCAAGAAAACAAAATCATTGTCTTTTACTCGTGCTTCTGTCAAGTTGTAGGATTAATAAACACACACACACACATCACAAAAAGGGAAAGAATTTGAATTTGAACTGCAACATTTAATTTTGACGTCATTGCTTTTGACTTGCATAATTGCGTTATACAGTATCTCCATGTTCGTTTTATCGGCCGATTCGCTTTATCAGCCATATTTTTCCTGGTCCCAAAAGTGGCCGATTAAGCGGATTCCACTGTATTACTGGTGTTTTTTAATTTGTTTTACATGATTGATATTAATTCGATTTACATGATCACCAGCCTCACGAGGCGTATCTCTCCTTCAAGTTTGCACAGGGAGAAGGAAGCTAACCATTGGTAAACTTGCCTGTTACTTTGATGTTTTTATTTTGGTTATCATAAGCATTAACCTTACAAGGTGTATCTCTTCCACTGGTTTACACCGGGGAAGGGAACATAACTGTTTGTAAACTTGCCTGTTACATTTTTGTTACTTTGTTAGGCCTTTGGGAATTACACGGGAAATGTTACATCTTTTACAGGTATTTGGATTGTAGGCTCAAGTCTGGTCAGTAGACTCGAGAAGCATGTACAATCCAGGGGTGACCATCTCAAGGTTCCCCTCACCGTTACCTGGGTGGGTAAGCCAGGTCTTCAGATATCGGGCCTTAGAGAATTAGTCGATGAGAATCTCACAGGGTGCCCACCGGCGCATATGATCCTGCACCTCAGGGCCAATGACATTTGCCGCATCTCTACATGGGAATGGCTTCAAGAGTTGGAGATGGCTGTATTCTACTTGAGAGCTGGGTTGCCCAGTACCCATTTGGCATGGTCCGACATGCTACCCAGGATCGCCTGGCGATGTGCACAATCACTGCAGGGAGCCAAAAATGCCATGAACAAATGTCAGCACAAGGCCCGGCAACTCATCGCTAGTGAAGGTGGTACAGTTATCAGGCATCCTCGGATCGCAGCCAATGAGATGTGCCTGCGTAGGGATGGAGTCCATCTCACAACTACCGGCAACGAACGTTTTCGTGCAAGCATAGAAGAGAGTATCATGTCCTTCCTACGGGAATAGATCACAGGTTTGGGGAAATCTGAAAAATCAGATTTAGTGGTGGGAGGTAGGTGTGGCGACGTCTAACAAAATGGTCATCAAACAGTTACATACTAAAGAATTCAAAAATGCAAGTTTAAATCATAATCTACAAGATAACTTTGAAAACCCAGTATCCAAGGGGAGCCCTTACAACCATGGATTTGGCGTTCAGCCATGGATTTGGTTCGGTTCACGGATGCTGGAGCCTCCATTCTGCTGGAGCCTCCATTCTGCTGAAGCCTGGGTATCCCCCTGTGAGGGGAGGCAAGGTTATACATGTCATGAACTGGTGCGTGAGGCTTAAGTGCTACAGGTGGACGCCTGTGAAAAGCAGTGCCGTTGGATGGTTTACGCCTCCACACGCCTAGTAGTATCAGACATTAGTGGGCAAGCTAATGCTTGAGAGCCTGGTAACGCGTGCTAAAGCTTGGGGCCAGATGACTGGAGGAAATGTCAATGTCTGTCCGCCACGCCTACCTCCCAAACCTGTGCCCATATTTGCCAAACATGTAGTCTTGCCGAATATGTAGTATTGCATTACAATGTGAATTGTTAATGTTTTTTCTTTATAGGCTCTTGAGATGGCCTACACAATTTTTGATGTCTCTTTATTATGAATAATAAATGAGTTGAAATGTTAATGCTTGTCTGGGCTACATTATTTAGAGCCTCACTTGCTTGACGAGGGTAAACGATTAAACGCCAAGCAAGTGTGGCATGAGTGTTGTCACAGTTGTCATCTCATAAAATGCATTAATCCACGAACATATGTCTGTCTTAAACCCAAATGCTTTTAATACTTTATTCATGAATCCCCAATCTATTGTATCAAATGCTTTCTCGAAATCGACGTTGAATAACATTCCAGGTAAATTATGCTGTTCTAAATATGCTATGGTATCGTATATTAGTCTAATATTATCTCCAATATATCTCTTTCTAATAAACCCGGTTTGATCTTCATTAATGAGTGTTGGCAGTACATGTTTAATACGATTTGCGATGCAGCATGATCCAATCTTATATACTACATTTAGACGTGAAATAGGCCTCCAATTTTTAACACACTGTCTCGGTTTATCTCCTTTAGGAATACAAATAATTATCCCTTCTTTTTGTGGACTCGAAAGGTCTCCTTTTTTTTAAACCGGAGTTCTTACAACAAATATGCCAATTGTTTTCCAAAAAACCTTAAAGAACTCAGTATTGAAACCATCAGTTGCAGGGATCTTATTGTTTTTCATTCCTTTTAAAACTTCTGTGGCTTCTTAAAGAGTAATTTCACCTTCCAATTCATTAGCTTCGATCTGTATCGTTTAATCATGGAATATCATTTACTAAATCTTTAGTTTCACAGTCTTCTACTTCAGTTTTCGTGTACAACGATTTGTAAAAATTATGAACTTCTTGTATAATCTCTTTCTGATTTGTTAGTACATTTTCTTGCAGATCAATTAACTTAGCCATATTTTTACTTACAAAATGTCTTTTCTTGAGATTACAAAAATAGCTACTAACTTTTTCTCCATCAGCTATCCACCTAGCCTGAGATCTAAGCAAAACACCTTCCATTCGTTTTTCTCTTATTTCTTTTAACTTTTGTTTCTTAGTTTCTTAGATAGGGAGAAGGAGTACCGAGACCAGATGAAGATGGACTTCGACAAACGCCACCGGGTCGTCGCTCCAGAAAAGCTGTCACCTGGTGATGCAGTCTGGATCCCCGGCCAGAAGAAAGAGGGCACCATCATCCAGCACCACGTGGCCCCACGATCATTCATCGTAGAGACATCTGACGGTGGCCTTCTACGCCGCAACTGGCAGATGATGCGAAAACTCCACCAGCCAGCAGGCGAGGACAACCCGACACACACCCCAACCTCTACAGGCTGACCCGCCGGTACAATGCCTGGTTCTTGTGGATGACGCCGACGGCAACGCGGGTGACGCTGAAACTCTGGTACGTCGTCACCAGACCAGAGTTACGTCTACGCCTAGAAGATCAACCCGGGCCATCAAGGCACCGCAACGCCTCATCAAGGAAATGTGAAAACAAAAAAAGACGCTGATGAAAGACTCAGTGCTGCATGTGAATGTGAAAACAAAAGACGTGACGCTGATGAAAGACTCAATGCTGCATGTGAATGTGAAAACAAAAGACGCTGATGAAAGACTCAGTGCACCAGAAAGCATAATAAAAAGATCTTGTGAAAGAGCTAGGGTCCAGTGTCTAGACATATAATCGATATTTATAAATGTAGTCATGTTTATAGAGGAAGATTCTTGTGGAGTCTAAAGCAATTCAATTTGATCTTTTCTCGTTGAGTCTTAAGTATTTTAATTTGATCTTCTGTTTTTGAAAAGGGGAGATGTACTCACTGTGCCTCCGAATTACGTGCTTACAACCAAAAACAGAAAAGTCTGGAACTGCCGGGATGCTTGCCACGTCATCAGCAGCTAGCAGGTATGGGAATTAGAGAAGACAAAAAAGACTGAAAATTGGGGTCTGGAAGCAGGCATAGGAACTAGGAATAAAAAAACAACTGAAAACCGTGTGTGTTGGGATACAGCCCCCATGAAAATGAAGCTTCTTCTGTTATCTAAGCCTTAAAAACAGTATTAGAGATAAGACTGATATATTTAGTTCATTTTGCATTCATTTATAACCAATAACTTAAGTTTTACTCATTGGGCTTCTTTTTTTTATCTCATAAATGTCCTCTTGGACCATCAAAAAAGCTGAAACTTGAAAAAAAAGACTGAAGAGGACCATCAAAAAAGCTGAAATCAGCCCAAAGACTGACAATTCCCATGCCTGAGCTAGGCACTGCATGGAGTACTCGATCATTAAATTCTCCTGAAAACAATCCCAACGACTGCATCGAGCGACTCAATAGACTCAAAGTTCTGTTCTCAATACCCAAAGAGGATAAAGTGTAATGTTATGCTTCTTCGAGAAAAAGCAACAACAATAAATAATCAAATACGTAAGTAAATAAATAGATAAATAAACAAATAAAGAAAGAAACAAATAACTAAATAACCGTCACGTTATTATGTCTACAAACTACAACACATATGATCCTATTAACCCACCTACCTTCATTTCACGTTATTATGTCTATAAACTACAACACATATGATCCTATTAACCCACCTACCTTCATTTCACGTTATTATGTCTATAAACTACAACACATATGATCCTATTAACCCACCTACCTTCATTTCACGTTATTGTGTCTACAAACTACAACACATATGATCCTATTAACCCACCTACCTTCATTTCACGTTATTATGTATAGAAACTACAACACATGATCCTATTAACCCACCTACCTTCATTTCACGTTATTATGTCTATAAACTACAACACATATGATCCTATTAACCCACCTACCTTCATTTCACATTATTATGTCTATAAACTACAACACATATGATCCTATTAACCCACCTACCTTCATTTCACGTTATTGTGTCTACAAACTACAACACATATGATCCTATTAACCCACCTACCTTCATTTCACGTTATTATGTATAGAAACTACAACACATATGATCCTATTAACCCACCTACCTTCATTTCACGTTATTATGTCTACAAACTACAACACATATGATCCTATTAACCCACCCACCTTCATTTCACGTTATTATGTCTATAAACTACAACACATATGATCCTATTAACCCACCTACCTTCATTTCACGTTATTGTGTCTATAAACTACAACACATATGATCCTATTAACCCACCTACCTTCATTTCACGTTATTGTGTCTATAAACTACAACACATATGATCCTATTAACCCACCTACCTTCATTTCTCGTTATTGTGTCTATAAACTACAACAAATATTATGATCCTATTAACCCACCTACCTTCATGTTCCAGTCACAAGCAAACAACCAAAGCTTGTTCCCAATAAACTAATAAACACAATGTACAAAACTTGGCTGTATTATTGTACACACAAATCTGCACCTATCTGGAATCACACTGGTGGGAATCAAGGCCCTTTACCTAACCCTGTACGAACCACAATGCACTGGGCCAACGGCACCTAGCTGGAATCACACTGGTGGGGATCAAGGCCCTTTACCTAACCCTGTACGAACCACAATACAGTGGGCCAACAGCACCTAGCTGGAATCACACTGGTGGGGATCAAGGCCCTTTACCTAACCCTGGACGAACCACAATACACTGGGCCAACGGCACCTAGCTGGAATCACACTGGTGGGGATCAAGGCCCTTTACCTAACCCTGGACGAACCACAATACACTGGGCCAACAGCACCTATCTGGAATCACACTGGTGGGGATCAAGGCCCTTTACCTAACCCTGGACGAACCACAATGCACTGGGCCAACAGCACCTAGCTGGAATCACACTGGTGGGGATCAAGGCCCTTTACCTAACCCTGTACGAACCACAATACACTGGGCCAACAGCACCTAGCTGGAATCACACTGGTGGGGATCAAGGCCCTTTACCTAACCCTGTACGAACCACAATGCACTGGGCCAACAGCACCTAGCTGGAATCACACTGGTGGGGATCAAGGCCCTTTACCTAACCCTGTACGAACCACAATGCACTGGGCCAACGGCACCTAGCTGGAATCACACTGGTGGGGATCAAGGCCCTTTACCTAACCCTGTACGAACCACAATACACTGGGCCAACAGCACCTATCTGGAATCACACTGGTGGGGATCAAGGCCCTTTACCTAACCCTGTACGAACCACAATGCACTGGGCCAACAGCACCTATCTGGAATCACACTGGTGGGGATCAAGGCCCTTTACCTAACCCTGTACGAACCACAATGCACTGGGCCAACGGCACCTATCTGGAATCACACTGGTGGGGATCAAGGCCCTTTACCTAACCCGATACGAACCACAATACACTGGGCCAACAGCACCTATCTGGAATCACACTGGTGGGGATCAAGGCCCTTTACCTAACCCTGTACGAACCACAATACACTGGGCCAACAGCACCTATCTGGAATCACACTGGTGGGGATCAAGGCCCTTTACCTAACCCTGGACGAACCACAATACACTGGGCCAACAGCACCTATCTGGAATCACACTGGTGGGGATCAAGGCCCTTTACCTAACCCTGTACGAACCACAATGCACTGGGCCAACGGCACCTATCTGGAATCACACTGGTGGGGATCAAGGCCCTTTACCTAACCGTGTACGAACCACAATACACTGGGCCAACAGCACCTATCTGGAATCACACTGGTGGGGATCAAGGCCCTTTACCTAACCCTGTACGAACCACAATACACTGGGCCAACAGCACCTATCTGGAATCACACTGGTGGGGATCAAGGCCCTTTACCTAACCCTGGACGAACCACAATACACTGGGCCAACAGCACCTATCTGGAATCACACTGGTGGGGATCAAGGCCCTTTACCTAACCCTGTACGAACCACAATGCACTGGGCCAACGGCACCTATCTGGAATCACACTGGTGGGGATCAAGGCCCTTTACCTAACCGTGTACGAACCACAATACACTGGGCCAACAGCACCTATCTGGAATCACACTGGTGGGGATCAAGGCCCTTTACCTAACCCTGTACGAACCACAATACACTGGGCCAACAGCACCTATCTGGAATCACACTGGTGGGGATCAAGGCCCTTTACCTAACCCTGTACGAACCACAATACACTGGGCCAACAGCACCTATCTGGAATCATACTGGTGGGGATCAAGGCCCTTTACCTAACCCTGTACGAACCACAATGCACTGGGCCAACGGCACCTAGCTGGAATCACACTGGTGGGGATCAAGGCCCTTTACCTAACCCTGTACGAACCACAATACACTGGGCCAACAGCACCTATCTGGAATCACACTGGTGGGGATCAAGGCCCTTTACCTAACCCTGTACGAACCACAATGCACTGGGCCAACGGCACCTAGCTGGAATCACACTGGTGGGGATCAAGGCCCTTTACCTAACCCGATACGAACCACAATACACTGGGCCAACAGCACCTAGCTGGAATCACACTGGTGGGGATCAAGGCCCTTTACCTAACCCTGTACGAACCACAATACACTGGGCCAACAGCACCTATCTGGAATCACACTGGTGGGGATCAAGGCCCTTTACCTAACCCTGGACGAACCACAATGCACTGGGCCAACAGCACCTATCTGGAATCACACTGGTGGGGATCAAGGCCCTTTACCTAACCCTGTACGAACCACAATACACTGGGCCAACAGCACCTATCTGGAATCACACTGGTGGGGATCAAGGCCCTTTACCTAACCCTGTACGAACCACAATACACTGGGCCAACAGCACCTATCTGGAATCATACTGGTGGGGATCAAGGCCCTTTACCTAACCCTGGACGAACCACAATACACTGGGCCAACAGCACCTATCTGGAATCATACTGGTGGGGATCAAGGCCCTTTACCTAACCCTGGACGAACCACAATACACTGGGCCAACGGCACCTAGCTGGAATCACACTGGTGGGGATCAAGGCCCTTTACCTAACCCTGGACGAACCACAATGCACTGGGCCAACAGCACCTAGCTGGAATCACACTGGTGGGGATCAAGGCCCTTTACCTAACCCTGTACGAACCACAATACACTGGGCCAACAGCACCTAGCTGGAATCACACTGGTGGGGATCAAGGCCCTTTACCTAACCCTGTACGAACCACAATGCACTGGGCCAACAGCACCTAGCTGGAATCACACTGGTGGGGGTCAAGGCCCTTTACCTAACCCTGTACGAACCACAATACACTGGGCCAACAGCACCTAGCTGGAATCACACTGGTGGGGATCAAGGCCCTTTACCTAACCCTGGACGAACCACAATACACGTACTGGGCCAGCGACTGAAGTGACATCACGTGATACACTGAGTTTCCTTTGCTGCACGTGCACTCGTCAGCCAACCAATCAATGCGTCGGGTTCTCTTTGTTGCACGTGCACTCGGCAACCAATCAATGAATGTGACACAACTGGAGGACCCCGCCCCCCCAAAAAAAGAAGAAAAAATTAGGAACCCCCCTGTCGCCCAAAATGTACGTCATAGAAGGGTGAGAAGTACGGAAATTACTCGATTTTTGGCTTAAAAGGCAATACAATGACAATGTAGCGCCCCGCAAATAGTGTGATTGAGTGTTAGGAGGCAAGGTTGGACGTGAAAGGAGTTTCCGGACTCCACCCCACCCCCATCTTAGGATGTACCTTAAAGAAGGTGTAGCGGCTGGCGACAGGTGTGTTTGCAAGATAGGCTGCGAACTGCTGAAATGCTCTATGCTCTGAGTGTCCTCTGTAGATAGGGCTATCTTGTACTTTATGCACAGTGAGGGCTATCCTGCACTTTATGCACAGTGAGGGCTATCTTGTACTTTATGCACAGTGAGGGCTATCTTGTACTTTATGCACAGTGAGGGCTATCTTGTACTTTATGCACAGTGAGGGCTATCCTGTACTTTATACACAGTGAGGGCTATCCTGTACTTTATGCACAGTGAGGGCTACCCTGTACTTTATGCACAGTGAGGGCTATCCTGTACTTTATGCACAGTGAGGGCTATCCTGTACTTTATGTAGAGAGGGCTATCCTGTACTTTATGCACAGTGAGGACTATCCTGCACTTTATGCACAGTGCGGGCTATCCTGTACTTTATGCACAGTAAGGGCTATCCTGTACTTTATGTAGATAGGGCTATCCTGTAATTTATGCACAGTGCTGGCTATCCTGTACTTTATGCACAGTGGGGGCTATCCTGTACTTTATGCACAGTGGGGGCTATCCTGTACTTTATGCAGTGAGGGCTATCTTGTACTTTATGCACAGTGGGGGCTGTCCTGTACTTTATGCAGTGAGGGCTATCCTGTACTTTATGCACAGTGAGGGCTGTCCTGTACTTTATGCAGTGAGGGCTATCCTGTACTTTATGCAGTGAGGGCTGTCCTGTACTTTATGCACAGTGAGGGCTATCCTGTACTTTATGCAGTGAGGGCTATCCTGTACTTTATGCAGTGAGGGCTATCCTGTACTTTATGCACAGTGGGGGCTATCCTGTACTTTATGCAGTGAGGGCTATCCTGTACTTTATGCAGTGAGGGCTATCCTGTACTTTATGCACAGTGAGGGCTATCCTGTACTTTATGCACAGTGGGGGCTATCCTGTACTTTATGCAGTGAGGGCTATCCTGTACTTTATGCAGTGAGGGCTGTCCTGTACTTTATGCACAGTGGGGGCTATCCTGTACTTTATGCACAGTGAGGGCTATCCTGTACTTTATGCAGTGAGGGCTATCCTGTACTTTATGCACAGTGCTGGCTATCCTGTACTTTATGCACAGTGGGGGCTATCCTGTACTTTATGCACAGTGGGGGCTACCCTGTACTTTATGCAGTGAGGGCTATCCTGTACTTTATGCACAGTGAGGGCTATCCTGTACTTTATGCACAGTGAGGGCTATCCTGTACTTTATGCACAGTGAGGGCTATCCTGTACTTTATGCACAGTGAGGGCTATCCTGTACTTTATGCACAGTGAGGGCTATCCTGTACTTTATGCACAGTGAGGGCTATCCTGTACTTTATGCACAGTGAGGGCTACCCTGTACTTTATACACAGTGAGGGCTATCCTGTACTTTATGCACAGTGAGGGCTATCCTGTACTTTATACACAGTGAGGGCTATCCTGTACTTTATACACAGTGAGGGCTATCCTGTACTTTATACACAGTGAGGGCTATCCTGTACTTTATGCACAGTGAGGGCTATCCTGTACTTTATGCACAGTGAGGGCTATCCTGTACTTTATGTACAGTGAGGGCTATCCTGTACTTTATGCACAGTGCTGGCTATCCTGTACTTTATGCACAGTGGGGGCTATCCTGTACTTTATGCACAGTGCTGGCTATCCTGTACTTTATGCACAGTGAGGGCTATCCTGTACTTTATACACAGTGAGGGCTATCCTGTACTTTATGCACAGTGAGGGCTATCCTGTACTTTATACACAGTGAGGGCTATCCTGTACTTTATACACAGTGAGGGCTATCCTGTACTTTATGCACAGTGAGGGCTATCCTGTACTTTATACACAGTGAGGGCTATCCTGTACTTTATACACAGTGAGGGCTATCCTGTACTTTATGCACAGTGAGGGCTATCCTGTACTTTATACACAGTGAGGGCTATCCTGTACTTTATACACAGTGAGGGCTATCCTGTACTTTATACACAGTGAGGGCTATCCTGTACTTTATACACAGTGAGGGCTATCCTGTACTTTATACACAGTGAGGGCTATCCTGTACTTTATACACAGTGAGGGATATCCTGTACTTTATACACAGTGAGGGCTATCCTGTACTTTATACACAGTGAGGGCTATCCTGTACTTTATACACAGTGAGGGCTATCCTGTACTTTATGCACAGTGAGGGCTATCCTGTACTTTATGCACAGTGAGGGCTATCCTGTACTTTATGCAGTGAGGGCTGTCCTGTACTTTATGCAGTGAGGGCTATCCTGTACTTTATGCAGTGGGGGCTATCCTGTACTTTATGCACAGTGAGGGCTATCCTGTACTTTATGCAGTGAGGGCTATCCTGTACTTTATGCACAGTGCTGGCTATCCTGTACTTTATGCACAGTGGGGGCTATCCTGTACTTTATGCACAGTGGGGGCTATCCTGTAGTTTATGCAGTGAGGGCTATCTTGTACTTTATGCACAGTGGGGGCTGTCCTGTACTTTATGCAGTGAGGGCTATCCTGTACTTTATGCACAGTGAGGGCTATCCTGTACTTTATGCACAGTGAGGGCTGTCCTGTACTTTATGCACAGTGGGGGCTGTCCTGTACTTTATGCACAGTGAGGGCTGTCCTGTACTTTATACACAGTGAGGGCTATCCTGTACTTTATGCACAGTGAGGGCTACCCTGTACTTTATACACAGTGAGGGCTATCCTGTACTTTATGCACAGTGAGGGCTACCCTGTACTTTATACACAGTGAGGGCTACCCTGTACTTTATACACAGTGAGGGCTATCCTGTACTTTATACACAGTGAGGGCTATCCTGTACTTTATGCACAGTGAGGGCTATCCTGTACTTTATGCACAGTGAGGGCTATCCTGTACTTTATGTAGATAGGGCTATCCTGTACTTTATGCACAGTGAGGGCTATCCTGTACTTTATGCACAGTGGGGGCTATCCTGTAATTTATGCACAGTGCTGGCTATCCTGTACTTTATGCACAGTGAGGGCTATCTTGTACTTTATACACAGTGAGGGCTATCCTGTACTTTATGCACAGTGAGGGCTATCCTGTACTTTATACACAGTGAGGGCTATCCTGTACTTTAAACACAGTGAGGGCTATCCTGTACTTTATGCACAGTGAGGGCTATCCTGTACTTTATACACAGTGAGGGCTATCATGTACTTTATACACAGTGAGGGCTATCCTGTACTTTATGCACAGTGAGGGCTATCCTGTACTTTATACACAGTGAGGGCTATCCTGTACTTTATACACAGTGAGGGCTATCCTGTACTTTATACACAGTGAGGGCTATCCTGTTGTACTTTATACACAGTGAGGGATATCCTGTACTTTATACACAGTGAGGGCTATCCTGTACTTTATACACAGTGAGGGCTATCCTGTACTTTATACACAGTGAGGGCTATCCTGTACTTTATACACAGTGAGGGCTATCCTGTACTTTATGCACAGTGAGGGCTATCCTGTACTTTATGCACAGTGAGGGCTATCCTGTACTTTATGCACAGTGAGGGCTATCCTGTACTTTATACACAGTGAGGGCTATCCTGTACTTTATGCACAGTGAGGGCTATCCTGTACTTTATACACAGTGAGGGATATCCTGTACTTTATACACAGTGAGGGCTATCCTGTACTTTATACACAGTGAGGGCTATCCTGTACTTTATACACAGTGAGGGCTATCCTGTACTTTATGCACAGTGAGGGCTATCCTGCACTTTATTCACAGTGAGTGCTATCCTGTACTTTATGCACAGTGAGGGCTATCCTGCACTTTATACACAGTGAGGGCTATCCTGTACTTTATACACAGTGAGGGCTATCCTGTACTTTATGCACAGTGAGGGCTATCCTGTACTTTATGCACAGTGAGGGCTATCCTGTACTTTATGCACAGTGAGGGCTATCCTGTACTTTATGTAGATAGGGCTATCCTGTACTTTATGCACAGTGAGGACTATCCTGCACTTTATGCACAGTGCGGGCTATCCTGTACTTTATGCACAGTAAGGGCTATCCTGTACTTTATGTAGATAGGGCTATCCTGTAATTTATGCACAGTGCTGGCTATCCTGTACTTTATGCACAGTGGGGGCTATCCTGTACTTTATGCACAGTGAGGGCTATCCTGTACTTTATGCAGTGAGGGCTATCTTGTACTTTATGCACAGTGAGGGCTATCCTGTACTTTATGCACAGTGAGGGCTATCCTGTACTTTATGCACAGTGAGGGCTATCTTGTACTTTATACACAGTGAGGGCTATCCTGTACTTTATGCACAGTGAGGGCTACCCTGTACTTTATGCACAGTGAGGGCTATCCTGTACTTTATGCACAGTGAGGGCTATCCTGTACTTTATGTAGATAGGGCTATCCTGTACTTTATGCACAGTGAGGACTATCCTGTACTTTATGCACAGTGAGGGCTATCCTGTACTTTATGTAGATAGGGCTATCCTGTACTTTATGCACAGTGAGGGCTATCCTGTACTTTATGCACAGTGAGGGCTATCCTGTACTTTATGCACAGTGAGGGCTATCCTGTACTTTATGCACAGTGAGGGCTATCCTGTACTTTATGCAGTGAGGGCTATCTTGTACTTTATGCACAGTGGGGGCTATCCTGTACTTTATGCACAGTGAGGGCTATCCTGTACTTTATGCACAGTGAGGGCTGTCCTGTACTTTATGCACAGTGAGGGCTATCCTGTACTTTATGCACAGTGGGGGCTATCCTGTACTTTATGCAGTGAGGGCTATCCTGTACTTTATGCACAGTGAGGGCTATCCTGTACTTTATGCACAGTGAGGGCTATCCTGTACTTTATGCACAGTGAGGGCTGTCCTGTACTTTATGCAGTGAGGGCTATCCTGTACTTTATGCACAGTGAGGGCTATCCTGTACTTTATGCACAGTGAGGGCTATCCTGTACTTTATGCACAGTGGGGGCTATCCTGTACTTTATGCAGTGAGGGCTATCTTGTACTTTATGCACAGTGGGGGCTATCCTGTACTTTATGCACAGTGAGGGCTATCCTGTACTTTATGCACAGTGAGGGCTATCCTGTACTTTATGCACAGTGAGGGCTACCCTGTACTTTATGCACAGTGAGGGCTACCCTGTACTTTATACACAGTGAGGGCTACCCTGTACTTTATGCACAGTGAGGGCTACCCTGTACTTTATACACAGTGAGGGCTATCCTGTACTTTATGCACAGTGAGGGCTACCCTGTACTTTATACACAGTGAGGGCTACCCTGTACTTTATACACAGTGAGGGCTATCCTGTACTTTATGCACAGTGAGGGCTATCCTGTACTTTATGCACAGTGAGGGCTATCCTGTACTTTATGCACAGTGAGGGCTATCTTGTACTTTATGCACAGTGAGGGCTATCCTGTACTTTATGTACAGTGAGGGCTATCCTGTACTTTATGCACAGTGAGGGCTATCCTGTACTTTATGCACAGTGAGGGCTATCCTGTACTTTATGCACAGTGAGGGCTATCCTGTACTTTATGCACAGTGAGGGCTATCCTGTACTTTATGCACAGTGAGGGCTATCCTGTACTTTATGCACAGTGAGGGCTATCCTGTACTTTATACACAGTGAGGGCTATCCTGTACTTTATGCACAGTGAGGGCTATCCTGTACTTTATGCACAGTGAGGGCTATCCTGTACTTTATACACAGTGAGGGCTATCCTGTACTTTATACACAGTGAGGGCTATCCTGTACTTTATGCACAGTGAGGGCTATCCTGTACTTTATACACAGTGAGGGCTATCCTGTACTTTATACACAGTGAGGGCTATCCTGTACTTTATACACAGTGAGGGCTATCCTGTACTTTATACACAGTGAGGGCTATCCTGTACTTTATACACAGTGAGGGCTATCCTGTACTTCATACACAGTGAGGGCTATCCTGTACTTTATACACAGTGAGGGCTATCCTGTACTTTATGCACAGTGAGGGCTATCCTGTACTTTATGCACAGTGAGGGCTATCCTGTACTTTATGCACAGTGAGGGCTATCCTGTACTTTATACACAGTGAGGGCTATCCTGTACTTTATGCACAGTGAGGGCTATCCTGTACTTTATACACAGTGAGGGCTATCCTGTACTTTATACACAGTGAGGGCTATCCTGTACTTTATACACAGTGAGGGCTATCCTGTACTTTATGCACAGTGAGGGCTATCCTGTACTTTATGCACAGTGAGGGCTATCCTGTACTTTATGCACAGTGAGTGCTATCCTGTACTTTATGCACAGTGAGGGCTATCCTGTACTTTATACACAGTGAGGGCTATCCTGTACTTTATACACAGTGAGGGCTATCCTGTACTTTATGCACAGTGAGGGCTATCCTGTACTTTATGCACAGTGAGGGCTATCCTGCACTTTATGCACAGTGAGTGCTATCTTGTGCTTTTTGCACAGTGAGGGCTATCTTGTACTTTATGTAGATAGGGCTATCTTGTACTTTATGCACAGTGAGGGCTATCCTGTACTTTGATGTAGATAGAGGGCTATCCTGTACTTTATGCAGTCAGGGCTATCCTGTACTTTATGCACAGTGAGGGCTATCTTGTACTTTATGTAGATAGGGCTATCTTGTACTTTATGCACAGTGAGGGCTATCCTGTACTTTATGCACAGTGAGGGCTATCTTGTACTTTATACACAGTGAGGGCTATCTTGTACTTTATGTAGATGAGGGCTATCCTGTACTTTATGCACAGTGAGGGCTATCCTGTACTTTATGCACAGTGAGGGCTATCCTGTACTTTATGCAGTGAGGGCTATCTTGTACTTTATGCACAGTGAGGGCTATCCTGTACTTTATGCACAGTGAGGGCTATCTTGTACTTTATGTAGATAGGGCTATCCTGTACTTTATGCACAGTGAGGGCTATCTTGTACTTTATGCTCAGTGAGGGCTATCTTGTACTTTATGGACAGCGAGGGCTATCTTGTATTTTATGCACAGTGAGGGCTATCTTGTACTTTATGTACAGTGAGGGCTAACTTGTACTTTATGCAAAGTGAGGGCTATCTTGTACTTTATGTAGATAGGGCTATCCTGTACTTTATGCACAGTGAGGGTTATCTTGTACTTTATGTAGAGTGAGGGCTATCTTGTACTTTATGCACAGTGAGGGCTATCCTGTACTTTATGCACAGTGAGGGCTATCTTGTACTTTATGTAGTGAGG
The DNA here is from genome assembly GCA_017654935.2 of Phymorhynchus buccinoides. Lineage (NCBI taxonomy): Eukaryota > Metazoa > Mollusca > Gastropoda > Neogastropoda > Raphitomidae > Phymorhynchus > Phymorhynchus buccinoides. The sequence goes on from CM065692.1 coordinate 806,829, forward strand.
GCTATCTTGTACTTTATGCACAGTGAGGGTTATCTTGTACTTTATGTAGATAGGGCTAACTTGTACTTTATGCACAGTGAGGGCTATCTTGTACTTTATGGACAGTGAGGGCTATCTTGTACTTTATGCACAGTGAGGGCTATCCTGTACTTTATGCACAGTGAGGGCTATCTTGTACTTTATGCACAGTGAGGGCTATCCTGTACTTTATGCACAGTGAGGGCTATCCTGTACTTTATGCACAGTGAGGGCTATCTTGTACTTTATGCACAGTGAGGGCTATCCTGTACTTTATGCACAGTGAGGGCTATCCTGTACTTTATGCACAGTGAGGGCTATCCTGTACTTTATACACAGTGAGGGCTATCCTGTACTTTATGCACAGTGAGGGCTATCCTGTACTTTATGCACAGTGAGGGCTATCCTGTACTTTATGCACAGTGAGGGCTATCCTGTACTTTATGCACAGTGAGGGCTATCCTGTACTTTATGCACAGTGAGGGCTATCCTGTACTTTATGCACAGTGAGGGCTATCCTGTACTTTATGCACAGTGAGGGCTATCCTGTACTTTATGCACAGTGAGGGCTATCCTGTACTTTATGCACAGTGAGGGCTATCTTGTACTTTATACACAGTGAGGGCTATCCTGTACTTTATGCACAGTGAGGGCTATCCTGTACTTTATGCACAGTGAGGGCTATCCTGTACTTTATACACAGTGAGGGCTATCCTGTACTTTATGCACAGTGAGGGCTATCCTGTACTTTATGCACAGTGAGGGCTATCCTGTACTTTATGCACAGTGAGGGCTATCCTGTACTTTATGCACAGTGAGGGCTATCCTGTACTTTATGCACAGTGAGGGCTATCTTGTACTCTGCGATTTCCAGAACACCTTGCCATGATATGTGTCCAACAAACTCGTCACCTACCAACCATCCCGCACTCTCCGCTCTAGCAGCGAACATCTTCTGATAGTTCCCCGCATGAAACTCATCTGTTTCAAAACCCATCTGTTTCAAAAGTGCTTTTTCACCTCATAATCTGCGCTCCTTGAATAATCTTTCCCATTTTTTCCCCATTCCCCACTATTTTTGGTATTGTTGTTGCTATAGCTTACGTATATTTATAAGTTATTAAAGGTGGACTCGGACGGATGAGTTTTTGCTAGAAACACGTCGAGATCACCAGGAAGACAGCCTTTTCAAGGATCGGAACACTCACTTTGCTCTGGTTTCTTAGAAATTAAAACCGTAAAAACGGCGATTTTTCCTTGGCGGAGATGCCGGAGAGAGTAGCCATTTTGGATGGGGTGGGTGGAGGTCACTGATTGTGGTTGAAGCGTTTTCTTTTTTTGTAGTGCAGTAAAAAAAAAAAAGAGCTATTTCATTTGTTGTGAGCGAAACTCCTTTAGATAAACTGCATAAAATTTTAAAAAAATAAAAATAAAAAAGGCTTGTATTGCGAAAAGTTTGTGCATACGATTTGGTCTAAACACAGGCGGTCATTCAAAAAGAGACGGCAAACGCCTTCTCTTTGGGTGAAAGAATTTGACTTCCAGCACCTCCGCCAAGGAGGAATCGCCTTTTTGACAGGCTTGATTTCTGGGAAACCAGAGCAAAGTGAGTGTTGCGATCTCTGTAAAGGGTGTTTTCCTGCTGATCTGGACGTGTTTCTTGCAAAAACTCATCCGTCAGGGTGCCCCTTTAATGCTTTGTCTCGTGAATGCAACTGTGTGTGCGCGTGTTTACATGTGTATGTGTGCGGATGCTTTGCTTTTTTATTATTCTATTTTATATTAATGCTTTGTGTCTTCTTCGCTTGGCGGCACTTCCTTTTTCTTTTCTTTTTTCTTCCTTGATTGCCGTGAGGGAGGTGTGGAATGGGATGTGAAGTGCTTGCTTTTTTGTGCATCAAATTTTGGTTTTACTGCTTTGTCTGCGAGGGGTTCCTCCCTTTGTGTGTGTGTGTGGGGGGGGGGGGGGGGGGGGGAGGTGTGTGTAAATGGGTGTAATAGTATTATCTTTGTAAAAGCGCTGTGAGGATGGCATGCCATCGAACAGCGCTATATAAGTTTCATTTATTATTATTATTACTTTATGCAGAGTGAGGGCTCTCGTACATTGTGCAGCCCCCCCCTCCCTACCCCCACCCCCCTTACCACCACCACTCCTGCCCCCCAAAATGTTCAAAGAAGCAACATTTTGCCATTCCTGGGAATGGGACAGGGTTAGGATCAGCCTAAGGTTATTTTCATAAAACTGAAAGAAGCAGACTTTGAGATTGAGGGTCATAAACATGAGGTGTCTAAAGCACATGATTGCCCAGATGACCTCAAGGTCATGCAAAGATGAAATCACAATATCTGAACGACAGTCTAAATTGGGTTCCTTCTAAATATATTTATAAATTCATCACTATGTTCTTTTGCCAACACCCACACCTTCCACCAAACACTGTTCCAATCTGTTCATAGCTTTTGGGCTTAGGTCCTTCTGATGATGACTTAAAGCAAGTCTGACCTGTGCGCTTTATGCACGTAAAAATCCCACAGTAGATAAAAGTTGATAAAAGCAGGCAGAAATCCTGCTGCCTGGCATAAACCAAATTGAAAGCTAGGTTTGACAAGTCCACCCTCTCTGTAGAACACAGCAAAATACCAAATGTTGTGACTAGAACACAGCAAAATACCAAATGTTGTGATTAGAACACAGCAAAATACCAAATGTTGTGACTAGAACACAGCAAAATACCAAATGTTGTGACTAGAACACAGCAAAATACCAAATGTTGTGACTAGAACATACCAAATGTTGTGACTAGAACATACCAAATGTTGTGACTAGAACATACCAAAATAGCAAGAACATAGCAAAATACCAAATGTTGTGACTAGAACATAGCAAAATACCAAATGTTGTGACTAGAACATTTACCAAATGTTGTGACTAGAACACAGCAAAATACCAAATGTTGTGACTAGAACACAGCAAAATACCAAATGTTGTGATTAGAACATACCAAATGTTGTGACTAGAACATACCAAATGTTGTGACGAGAACATACCAAAATAGCAAGAACATAGCAAAATACCAAATGTGACTAGAACATAGCAAAATACCAAATGTTGTGACTAGAACACACCAAAATACCAAATGTCACTGTGACTAGAACATAGCAAAATACCAAATGTTGTGACTAGAACACACCAAAATACCAAATGTCACTGTGACTAGAACATAGCAAAATACCAAATGTTGTGACTAGAACACACCAAAATACCAAATGTCACTGTGACTAGAACACACCAAAATACCAAATGTTGTTCACTAACAGACAAAAAAAGCAAAAGCAAAGGTCACTCAGCTGCAAATTGTTCCTGCATGAAATACACAACTGATTAGTGTGCGTGTACACATGCATATATGTGTGAGCATGCGTGTATGTGCATGCGAGTGCATGCTTGCTTGCTTGCATGTGTGCGTGCGTGCGTGTATGTGCAATGGGATGGTTTCAATACACTGGCCCAGCGGGACGCCCCTCATACAACTCTCTCCCACTGAAGGTTGATGACTACTTCTCTGTGCAATGGGATGGTTTCATTACACTGGCCCAGCGGAACGCCCCTCATACAACTCTCTCCCACTGAAGGTTGATGACTACTTCTCTGTGCAATGGGATGGTTTCATTACACTGGCCCAGTGGAACGCCCCTCATACAACTCTCTCCCACTGAAGGTTGATGACTACTTCTCTGTGCAATGGGATGGTTTCATTACACTGGCCCAGCGGGACGCCCCTCATACAACTCTCTCCCACTGAAGGTTGACGACTACTTCTCTGCTCTGTGCAATGGGATGGTTTCATTACACTGGCCCAGCGGAACGCCCCTCATACAACTCTCTCCCACTGAAGGTTGATGACTACTTCTCTGTGCAATGGGATGGTTTCATTACACTGGCCCAGTGGAACGCCCCTCATACAACTCTCTCCCACTGAAGGTTGAGGACTACTTCTCTTTGCAATGGGATGGTTTCATTACACTGGCCCAGTGGAACGCCCCTCATACAACTCTCTCCCACTTAAGGTTGAGGACTACTTCTAGCGGAGGAGGAATTGTCAGAATTGTTCATTTTTAACGTACAATTGTGAAATTTGGCATGATGGTTGCTTATGATGTGTCTATCAATTCCTGAGGTAGGGACATTTGCAATTCAGCCTTTAACCCTTTCAGTGCCATGGGTATTTTTATTGTGGAAATTTTAATTTAAAAAAATTCTAGAGCTGTGAATTTTAATGCATTAAGCATGAAATGTGGCATGATAGTTTCTTATGGTGTGTTTATCAAATTCTGTCTTACGGACAGTTTTAATTCAGCCTTTAACCCTTTCGGTGCCATGGATATTTTGATCGCAGAACTTTTAATTTAAACAAATTCTAGTGTTCTGAATTGTCATGCACTAAGCATAAAAATTGGCATGATGGCTTCTTATAGTGTGTTTATCAATTTCTGACAAAGGGACATTTTTCAATTAAGTCTTTAACCCTTTCAGTGCCAAACGCATTATCATAGGATATAGTTATAAATTAAAAAAATTCTAGTGTTGTGAATTTTCTTGCAATAAGCATGCAATTTGGCATGGTAGTTTCTTATGGTGTGTTTATCAATTTCTGACATAGGGACATTTTCAGTTCAGACGTTAACCCATTCAGTACCAAGGGAATTTTGATCGTGAACAGTTATAATTTGTTATTTATTCTAGTGTTGGGCATATTCATATAAGAAACATGAAATTTGGCTTGATGGTTTCTTATGGTGTGTTTATCAATTTCTAATGAAGGGACATTTTCAATTTAGCCTTTAACTCTTTCAGTGCCAGGGGCATTTTATTGCGGACAACTTTAATTAAAAACAATTCTAGTGGTGTGCATTTTCATGTAACAAGCATGGAATTTGGCATAATATTTTCTAATGGTGTGTTTATTTATTTCTGACGTAGGGACATTTTGAATTCAGCCTTTAACCCTTTCAGTGCCAAGGGCATTTTTCGCAGACATTTATAACTAAAACAAATTCTAGAGGTATGCATTTTCGCGAAATAAGCACGACATTTGGCATGATAGTTTCTTATGGTGTGCTTATCAATTTCTGATGTAGGGACACTTTCAATTCAGCCTTTAACCCCTTCAGTGCCAAGGGCATTTTGCTCGCGGATGGTTATAATTTTTAAAAAATCTAGTGTTGGAAATTTTCATGAAATAAGCATGAAATTTGATATGATAGTTTCTTATGGTGTGTTTATCAATTTCTGATGTATGGACAATTGCAGTTCAGCCTTTAACCCTTTCAATGCCAATGGCATTTTGAAGGCAGTCAATTTTCATGTAACAAGCATGCAATTTGGCATGTTTCCTCAAGGTGTGTTTGTCAATGTCTGATGTAGGGACATTTTCATCATCATTCTTTAATTCCTTAAGTGGCAAAGGCATTTTGATCATGGACAGTTATAATTAAACGAAAATTCTAGCAAGGGACTAATGAGGAAAACTAAGCATAACCCTTTTTTTAAAAAGTAAGTGGGAAAAGGCTAACTGTTGAAAGTGGTTCTACTTCTAGGCTGATATATCATATACTTCACTGTCAGTATATAGCTATAACGAAGTTCTTAATATGCAAAAATACCTTATTTCCTTCCCTCTCCAGCTACATACTCAATGCAAATGACTAATAGCGATGCCTGCTATCAATCTGTCACACAGCCATGCTTTTTAGTCACTCCTTCAGCAAGCAAACCCATTTGATAATGTAAGTGCAAATCACACAAAAAGAGGAGGAAGGTGTGTGTTCAACAACCCATGACCTGGTTCCCTTATTGCGATTAAACTCAAAAAGAAGATGCTCGTGGTTTGGTAAGATCAACCTAGTCGTGTGACACAGAATTGAACACTTGTATTCAAACATTGGGCCAAGAAATGCACTGGCCTCGCCTGTCCTTGGTGGGCTGTTGGATGGTTTCTGGGTGGGGTGTCTTTTGCCGGCGGGTTCTGTAGTCGTGATAAACGGGCTGGTACCCCCATAGGGACATTTCGCAAGGACTCATCTGCATTGCATCTGATGGTCACCAAGCCGGGAGAGCCCCTGTATACTTAATGGAATGTCCTGTGTGTACCATCAGCACCTTCGGCTGTTTCTTTTTCATTTGTTTTCACTAAAAGTAGCAGGACTTATTTATTTATTAAATGTCCCAAGCACTGAAGGGTTTAAGCAGTTTGGATTTTGTAACCGAGATGTAGTTCCTAATGGCTGCACATATCTTTTCAATCTCTAAACTTAACAATCTTTAACAATCTTCTGTTGATCATTTCCAAGAAAAATAAAATTGATCAATCAACTCTCTCCATTTCCAAGAAAAATAAAATCGATCAATCAATGCTTCATTTTATTTGCTTCAGATCGCCTTTAAGGCTGTGTCAGCCCAATCGACATAGGCTAGAACACCAAAGCTACATCAAAATGTTGTTATGCTCTTCATAATTATGCGGGATTGAATTTAGATATGACAAACTCCTAGCATAACATCGTCAGTCTTCCAAATCCTCCGAAGTTGGAGTGTGGCTGCAAACGTGTCGGGGTAATCAAAAGCGGTCACACACATAGTATTCTCATTCCTAGCTGGTGCATTTGCATTTGTTGGGATGATCCCTGAAATCTTTTAGCCAGGGTATGACTTCGTCAACAACAATCTTTTGCTTCAGTAAAGAAAGAAATTGGTTTATGCGATGGGGTAAAAACAATACAGGACTATAATCAACCACATATTATTTTATTAAATAAAAAGCACATAAACACGGCATTCACACAACATACATAAAAAAGAAAAATTACACCCTCCCACATCACAACCTCGTTCACGACGTCAACGTTTACGAGTACATCCACCCCCACATCACACCACACAATCTCTTTCTCTCTCTCTCTTTCTCTCTCTCTCTCTTTCTCTCTCTCTCTCCATCCCTCTCTCCCTCAACATTTTCACTTTTTCCACGATATTCATGGTTGTTGTTTATTATATTTTTTTCATTGGATGTTGTTTTTAATTGTTGTTTATTTCGATATTTTGTTTCCCACAGGGCTGGGTGTAAAAAAAGTATGTATACTTATCTCATTACCCTGTATAGATAAAATTTCGTTCGTTGGTTCGTTCTTTCGTTCTTTCTCACACACACACATTAACACACACACACACACACACACACTCTCTCTCTCTCTCTCTCTCTCTCTCTCTCTCTCTCTCTCTCTCACACACACACACAATTATAGGCTTATATTCTTTAGTTCGTGGCTTGTGCTTCCTTGGCATTGGAGCATTGTTTGCTAATGTCAATCAAATTCATTTTTCATTTCATTTCTCTCACACACATGTATACATACGCACACAAAAAGCAACAACAAAGACACACACACATGCACGCACACGCACACACACACATGCACACAGACACACTCACTCACTCTGCCCCCCCCCCCCCCCACTCACTCACACACTTGCTTTTTACACTCACTACTCTCTCTGCCTGAGTACATCCTATAATAATCTGGTTGGGCCAGGATAGATCTAGGTTTTCAGTAGCCCCAAAAAGGGGGCAGAATTGTCAGCTGGTTGACTGTGGGCAAGAAGCCTAGAAGAGCGTGCATTATCAGATAATGAGTATCTAGATCTAAACCTTTTTTTCCAGTTCAATCCGTTGAAGTCATTGCCTACTCTATCAATGCACCCATTCTACATTATACACAAGCACAATCGTAACACACTTGCTCACATCTATAATCGATTGGAATCAAAACTGCGTCACATAATGAATTCAGTCGTAAAAGTGATGATAGGCACTTTGCTCTGAACGCGAAGCGCCATTGTGGATTACCGCTGTCTTACTTTCGTTCTTACATTCGATCAATGATTGGTTAAAATAAAAACGATGTGTAATAAAATAATAGTAACATGTTGATTTTACAAAGTTAAAGGTACAAGAAGCAGAATGTGTCGTAATTGAAGACATGCGTGCATTAAGTTTATTTTTTACAACTAGATTTGTTGAAGAAGCATTAACTGCGGGCCCCTCTTTCGTTGCCGGAGCTGCGCTTTTGTCTGCATTTATACCATATTTTAAAATACTAAATAAACAATGAAAGACTGACATTTTTTGATGTCCCTACCTCAGGAAGTGTTAAGTAAACTCTTCTGAGTCTGATCATACTATTCTTTAATCTGTACATATTTTTTTTACGATTCACCCGTTTTCGTGCCTTCTCATCTTGGACTATTCTCTTTGCGCATGTTTCTGCGCATCTCATGGAGCAGCATGCTTATTGTATGTCGCAATTTTTAATTGTAAAATAATCTTTTAAAAAAGATACTACAGCTCAACAAACATACTACTTTAAGTTAAAGTAGTATGTTAAAGTTTAACACTCAAGTTAATATACACACTTCCACAAGAATAAAACAAACGAACAAGTTGCTTGTAGTCGGATATTTCGTGCCAATTACGACAGCACTTCACCAAGGATGACGTCAAATAAACTTCTTCAATGACACAATAGACAAAGACGTAAACAAAATGACATCATGCAAGGCCTCAGTGACCCACTTGGGGCCTATGATCTATCTTTAGTGCTCTCTGGTGATTTTAGATGTAGGTGGGGTATTTCCTCTTTATTTCAAAGCAAGCAGGGTGACATAATAATAATAATAATAATGACAATTTATATAGCGCTTATTCTCCTTACAGGGCTCTAAGTGCTTCACAAAGAAGTTTAAAATCTGAGCAAAAAACACAAAACAACGCACTTTTCATAAGGAACAACCCGAAACGAAATCATGATAACTACATTTACGTCCCCCCCCCCCCCCCCCCCCCCGAATCCAAACCATAACTAGCGTTTTCCACGCAAAAGGCATTTTCTCACACTACCCCCCTCCCCCTCCGCCCGCCCCCGCATTCACCATCCCCCTTCATATACCTCAAGCTGACCTACTTTTCATAGATCTCCCAGCACGCACGCATGCATGCACACACACGTGCACGCGCGTGCAGAGGGACAAATGCCCCCCAACACGGACGCACACACACACATGCACGCACACACACACACACACACACGCAGCTCATCCATAGCAGAGTACAAAATGTAGTGTTTCCAGCATAACTAGATAACGACAGGATACAAGACAGGGTGTTTATCTGAGCTGAAAGAGATGGTTTTTTTTTGGAGGATTTGAAAGAGCTGACAGACTGGGAATGGCGGACATTGAGAGGTAAGTTGTTCCAGAGAGAAGGGCCTTATAAGGCAAAAGCTCGCTGACCAAAGGACTTCGTTCTGACTGTCGGAATGCACAAGAGACGGGTGTCTGCAGAAGAGCGGAGCTGACGGGATGGGATGTAGGTATGAAGAATGTCTCTGAGATACTGAGGTCCTGCACCAGTGACAGAGGCAAAGCAAACCTTGATTGTTTGTTTTATATGAAAAGAAGATATTAAACATTATTTCTGCAAAGTTTCAGACAATTGTCATTACTTGTAAGGGACTTGTGATGATTTCAGTCTCTGATAATGGTAAAAATCTTGATTTTAGATGGGAGGGGCGGGGTAAGTATTTTGTCTTTATTTCAAAAATGAGCGCGGCGACATACCTTTATTGTTTGTTTTATATGAAAAGGAGATATTAAACATTATTCCTGCAAGGCTTCAGCAAATTGACAATAGTTTTTCAGGATTAATTATGAGTTTCTGTCAGCTACGGGGGTCAAAAATTGAAAAATGAAATTTTTGCTGACATTAAAACCTGTATTTTTCCCAAAATGTTAATGTTCAATTAATTTTTTTTAACAAATTTCACGAGGACTTCCTTCGCTATATTCTGAATGAATGACATTAAAATGTTTACTTTTATATCATTTTACTCTGCAAGTAGCTATTTTGGTCATTTTCAGTACTCATAAATCTAAAAATCTCATGCTCATTTGAAAATGAGCACAGCGACACCTACTTATTTTTGTATTTTTTACATTGTTAGACTGTTTACTTTCCCAAAAATATTATTTCAGCAAATCCTCAATGCTTTCATTTTGAAGTAGTCAACAACCTTAAAACCTACTTCTCTGAGACATTGCCCTTCTTGGTAAGTATTAACATCACCTCCCTGATACAACTCTCTCCCATTTAAGACCTACTTCTCTGAGACGTTGCCCTTCTTTGCAAGTATTAACATCACCTCCCTGATACAACTCTCTCCCATTTAAGACCTATTTCTCTGAGACGTTGCCCTTCTTTTCAAGTACTAACATCACCTCCCTGATACAACTCTCTCCCATTTAAGACCTACTTCTCTGAGACGTTGCCCTTCTTTGCAAGTATTAACATCACCTCCCTGATACAACTCTCTCCCATTTAAGACCTACTTCTCTGAGACGTTGCCCTTCTTTGTAAGTATTAACATCACCTCCCTGATACAACTCTCTCCCATTTAAGACCTACTTCTCTGAGACGTTGCCCTTCTCTTTGCAAGTATTAACATCACCTCCCTGATACAACTCTCTCCCATTTAAGACCTATTTCTCTGAGACGTTGCCCTTCTTTGCAAGTATTAACATCACCTCCCTGATACAACTCTCTCCCATTTAAGACCTACTTCTCTGAAACATTGCCCTTCTTGGTAAGTATTAAAATCACCTCCCTTATACAACTCCCTCCCACTGAAGACCTTATAAGACCTTATTTCGGATGATTTTTCAAGGTCTGTTGTTGTTGTTGTTCCCTGGCTTAACGACTCCAGGGATCATCCCAACAGCCAGAGCGCTTGAACAATTCAGTACAAATGCACCAGCTAGGGATGAGAACATTATGTGTGTGACCGTTTTTGATTACCCAGCCATGTGGGCAGCCACACTCCGTCTTCGGGGGATTTTAGACTGATGATGTTATGCTGGGAGCTTGCCATGGCTTAAGACAATCCCCGCACAATCATTCAGAGCATAACAACATTTTGATGTAGCCTTGGCGTTCTAGCTCATGTCAACTGGTCTGATACAGCCTCATGCCAAGGCAATTCAAGGTCTTAAAAGGGAGGTTCCACTGTAATTAATTTGTACAAACAACTTTCTTTCCCTCTCAAGCAGACACACTGATACACACATAAGAAAACCCATGTTCGCGTTTCTCAAAGTTTAATCTACACATCCATTCACACATACATGTACACTATTTCATCCAATGATATCTTCAGTGTCTCTCACTGCAAAGGGGGGTAATAATAATAAAAACAAAACCGGACGACTGACACCAGGTGGCGTGTTTCTCTCGGCGTGGAGTCGACCCAGATCACCGCACAGGATACCACTTCATGAGGATGTCACCATACGTCTTGGGGGCTGAAATCAACAAGGAACATTGTATTATTAGTCATCATACAGCTGAAATCAACAAGGAACATTGTATTATTAGTCATCATACAGCTGAAATCAACCAGAAACATTGTATTATTAGTCATCATACAGCTGAAATCAACAAGGAACATTGTATTATTAGTCATCATACAGCTGAAATCAACAAGGAACATTGTATTATTAGTCATCATACAGCTGAAATCAACAAGAAACATTGCATTATTAGTCATCATACAGCTGAAATCAACAAGAAACATTGTATTATTAGTCATCATACAGCTGAAATCAACAAGAAACATTGTATTATTAGTCATCATACAGCTGAAATCAACAAGGAACATTGTATTATTAGTCATCATACAGCTGAAATCAACAAGGAACATTGTATTATTAGTCATCATACAGCTGAAATCAACAAGAAACATTGTATTATTAGTCATCATACAGCTGAAATCAACAAGGAACATTGTATTATTAGTCATCATACAGCTGAAATCAACAAGAAACATTGCATTATTAGTCATCATACAGCTGAAATCAACAAGAAACATTGTATTATTAGTCATCATACAGCTGAAATCAACAAGAAACATTGTATTATTAGTCATCATACAGCTGAAATCAACAAGGAACATTGTATTATTAGTCATCATACAGCTGAAATCAACAAGAAACATTGCATTATTAGTCATCATACAGCTGAAATCAACAAGAAACATTGCATTATTAGTCATCATACAGCTGAAATCAACAAGAAACATTGTATTATTAGTCATCATACAGCTGAAATCAACAAGGAACATTGTATTATTAGTCATCATACAGCTGAAATCAACAAGAAACATTGCATTATTAGTCATCATACAGCTGAAATCAACCAGAAACATTGTATTATTAGTCATCATACAGCTGAAATCAACAAGGAACATTGTATTATTAGTCATCATACAGCTGAAATCAACAAGGAACATTGTATTATTAGTCATCATACAGCTGAAATCAACAAGAAACATTGTATTATTAGTCATCATACAGCTGAAATCAACAAGAAACATTGTATTATTAGTCATCATACAGCTGAAATCAACAAGAAACATTGTATTATTAGTCATCATACAGCTGAAATCAACAAGGAACATTGTATTATTAGTCATCATACAGCTGAAATCAACAAGGAACATTGTATTATTAGTCATCATACAGCTGAAATCAACAAGAAACATTGTATTATTAGTCATCATACAGCTGAAATCAACAAGGAACATTGTATTATTAGTCATCATACAGCTGAAATCAACAAGGAACATTGTATTATTAGTCATCATACAGCTGAAATCAACCAGAAACATTGTATTATTAGTCATCATACAGCTGAAATCAACAAGGAACATTGTATTATTAGTCATCATACAGCTGAAATCAACAAGGAACATTGTATTATTAGTCATCATACAGCTGAAATCAACAAGAAACATTGTATTATTAGTCATCATACAGCTGAAATCAACAAGGAACATTGTATTATTAGTCATCATACAGCTGAAATCAACAAGAAACATTGCATTATTAGTCATCATACAGCTGAAATCAACAAGAAACATTGCATTATTAGTCATCATACAGCTGAAATCAACAAGAAACATTGTATTATTAGTCATCATACAGCTGAAATCAACAAGGAACATTGTATTATTAGTCATCATACAGCTGAAATCAACAAGAAACATTGCATTATTAGTCATCATACAGCTGAAATCAACAAGAAACATTGTATTATTAGTCATCATACAGCTGAAATCAACAAGGAACATTGTATTATTAGTCATCATACAGCTGAAATCAACAAGAAACATTGTATTATTAGTCATCATACAGCTGAAATCAACAAGGAACATTGTATTATTAGTCATCATACAGCTGAAATCAACAAGGAACATTGTATTATTAGTCATCATACAGCTGAAATCAACAAGGAACATTGTATTATTAGTCATCATACAGCTGAAATCAACAAGAAACATTGTATTATTAGTCATCATACAGCTGAAATCAACAAGAAACATTGTATTATTAGTCATCATACAGCTGAAATCAACAAGAAACATTGTATTATTAGTCATCATACAGCTGAAATCAACAAGAAACATTGTATTATTAGTCATCATACAGCTGAAATCAACAAGAAACATTGTATTATTAGTCATCATACAGCTGAAATCAACCAGAAACATTGTATTATTAGTCATCATACAGCTGAAATCAACAAGGAACATTGTATTATTAGTCATCATACAGCTGAAATCAACAAGGAACATTGTATTATTAGTCATCATACAGCTGAAATCAACAAGAAACATTGTATTATTAGTCATCATACAGCTGAAATCAACAAGGAACATTGTATTATTAGTCATCATACAGCTGAAATCAACAAGAAACATTGCATTATTAGTCATCATACAGCTGAAATCAACCAGAAACATTGTATTATTAGTCATCATACAGCTGAAATCAACAAGGAACATTGTATTATTAGTCATCATACAGCTGAAATCAACCAGAAACATTGTATTATTAGTCATCATACAGCTGAAATCAACAAGGAACATTGTATTATTAGTCATCATACAGCTGAAATCAACAAGGAACATTGTATTATTAGTCATCATACAGCTGAAATCAACAAGGAACATTGTATTATTAGTCATCATACAGCTGAAATCAACAAGGAACATTGTATTATTAGTCATCATACAGCTGAAATCAACCAGAAACATTGTATTATTAGTCATGGTACAGCTGAAATCAACAAGGAACATTGTATTATTAGTCATCATACAGCTGAAATCAACAAGGAACATTGTATTATTAGTCACGGTACAGCTGAAATCAACAAGAAACATTGTATTATTAGTCATCATACAGCTGAAATCAACAAGGAACATTGTATTATTTTGTATGGAATAGGGTAAAATCAATTTGCTAAAGTGTTAAACATTAAAATATGTTAACAAATGTATCAATTTGTCATTTAAAACTATGATATATTCAAGTGTGTATGTATGTGTGTGTGTGTGTGTACACCCATGCATGAATGGCATGAATGTGTGCATGTATGTATGCTTGTGTGTGTCTGTGTGTGTGCGTATGTGTGTGTGTGCGTGTGTGCATGTGTGTGTGCATACTTGTGTGTGTGCATACTTGTGTGCATGTGTGTGATTAAAGTATTAAAGTGTTGCAGTGGAACCTCAGCATTACGACCACCCTACAGACTGGCCCAAACTGTCCGTAATTGTGAGGTGGTCGCTATACTGGATACAGTGGAACCTCAGTATTGCGACCACCCTACAGACTGGCCCAAAACTGTCGGTAATTGTCAGGTGGTCGCTATACTGGATACAGTGGAACCTCAGTATTGCGACCACCCTACAGACTGGCCCAAACTGTCAGTAATTGTCAGGTGGTCGCTATACTGGATACAGTGGAACCTCAGTATTGCGACCACCCTACAGACTGGCCCAAACTGTCAGTAACTGTCAGGTGGTCGCTATACTGGATACAGTGGAACCTCAGTATTGCGACCACCCTACAGACTGGCCCAAACTGTTGGTAACTGTCAGGTGGTCGCTATACTGGATACAGTGGAACCTCAGTATTGCGACCACCCTACAGACTGGCCCAAACTGTCCGTAATTGGGTGGTCGCTATACTGGATACAGTGGAACCTCAGTATTGCGACCACCCTACAGACTGGCCCAAACTGTCGGTAATTGTCAGGTGGTCGCTATGCTGGATACAGTGGAACCTCAGTATTGCGACCACCCTACAGACTGGCCACAACTGTCTGTAATTGTCAGGTGGTCGCTATACTGGATACAGTGGAACCTCAGTAGTGCGACCACCCTACAGACTGGCCACAACTGTGCATAACTGCCAGGTGGTCGCTATACTGGATACAATGGAACCTCAGTCGCGACCACCCTACAGACTGGCCCAAACTGTCTGTAATTGCCAGGTGGTCACTATACTGGATACAGTGGAACCTCAACATTGCGACCACCCTACAGACTGGCCAAAACAGTCTGTAATTGCCAGGTGGTCACTATACTGAAGACTCTCTTAGTAATGAATAAGAAGGGAAGAGATTGAGTCCAACTGTCCACATTACTGAGGTGCCGTAAAGCGGGGTTCCACTGTAGCTGCGTGTTAGTGAGCAAACATGCAAGTGTATTCCCTTTTCACTTGTTTTTAGTGTTTTATTGTGCTCCTAGATAGATACAGGTGAGATTAAAAAAATGTCTGGAATCATCTATCAATGGATCTTTCTCATTTTGTGACCCGCATAGTATTATTTTTGAAATTGCCTAGTAATAACTGTCACTCTTTAGACATTTGCACTGACTGTTAGGGCTGTGCACAGCCAAGGGGATTAGTTGGCCTTAGGAGACATTTGCACTGACTGTTATGGCTATAACACACACATCACACACACACACACTACTAATACCAGACCCTCACCTTCCTCCTCAAAGTCCTCGGGATGAAGACGCACATAGTCCTCCAGCATGATGAGTTTTCTGCGCCCAGCCTCTGTGTTCATTCTCTCCAACTGCTGGCCCGTGAAATAGCCCACTGCCGCAGCCGCTGCATGCTTGTAGATGCCTGAAACAACAGGATTATCATTATCTTTATTATCATTATAATTATCTTTATTACATAGCATCATTATCACACAAACACGTAGTCCTCCAGCATGATGAGTTTTCTGCACCCTGCCTCCGTGTTCATCCTAACTGCTGGCCAATGAAATAGCCCACTGCCACAGCCGCTGCATGCTTGTAGATGCCTAAAACAACAGGATGATCATTATCATCATTATCTTTATCATACTTAGTATCATGATTAAATTGCTGAGGGCCAGATCCCAGCATTGCCACCCGAGGCCTTTTTGACTCCAGTCACCTCTGACCGCAGAAGGATCAAGCCAACACATTTCAAGGACTTTGATAATGATAACATCATGAAGAGGCAGGCATTAAACAATTCTCCAGGCTTAAAAGTCAGACCAAGCCATACAGAACAGTTTAAGAACTCATATTTTGTCAGGACAGTCGTGGAATGGAATCAAATGACTGACGCCTCCATCGAAGCAGGCCCCGCCAGCGCAGCATCATCAGCGCTGGGCGGTCCATCAGGGCCTGCACCAACTAAAAACTAAATTAGGGGTTAGGGGCCATAGACCAGAGTAGTGGTAAATTAATGGCAGGAGCTGTGCCAGTCGGGGTTTGTCCCCAGTGACCGCTACGGTAGCCGGATTGGTCTTGCCTGGATACTATGAAAGAAAGGACTATGGCCAATAAAATTAAAAAAGGCTGTCACTACCACCAAGACAGCAACTTTAATTCTTCGGTGTCAGTACCATCAAGACAAACAAAATAATTTTCTTGTATCATTACCATCAAGACAGAAAATTGTAAAGCCTTAATCAAATTAATGTCATTATTATATACTAACAGTAACAAACATCAACTATGATCAAGACATTAATTTCAAATCCTATGTGTCATTACCATCAAGGCATCAATTCTAACTCTCATATCATATCATATCATGGCACTATAGGCTTTTCAGCCTTTTGCCCTCTAGATTGGTTCTTTTTGTTATTTATGTTGTATCAGCATTGCCGATCGACTACTTAGGCAGTCGTGTTTTATTTGTTTAATTTAATTTATTTAAATTTACTGAATACACAATATTTTGAAAATGCGCTCTCCAAATCCGTTGTGTATATATGACTCTGTGCCAAAAGGTGAGCACGGAGAGGGTCAGGTACTTACATTCTCAATAAATTGTCACATAACCTTCTGACTGTTGTGCTTATGTTATAAACATATAGACAAATGTCTGAAAAGACAATAGAGACAATATCAGCTTTGTAAGACCAGTAGTTGTTTAGTTATGTGACAATGAATGTCAAATCAGCCCCAAAATCTGGTCTTCAAAAGTGGACATTGCAAATAGTCATGATTTCAACAAGTGCTAGAACACACAAACTCCAGTAAAATTACTTGAAATTTGGACAGGTTATGCAAAAGTACCTCATTAGTAAACGCTAAAGATTGTAACATTCAAAAATGAAAGTTCTGTTAGTTATTAGGCTTAAACCAATGTTGATGACAAACATCATTTTTGATGTAATCATTCAACCAAAATCAAACTTCCCAACAATTTTCACTTATATAAATCCAAAATACATGAAAATGTCATGCTTTGTTGGAGCAGATATTACTTTATCATAGGAGCATAAAAGTATTTTTACAAAATATATTATTTTAAATAATATTGCACTTTCTCTTAAAGGTTCTGTCTTAGATGTAACACTTGACATCCGTCATACCTAAGCTATAATGCTCAATAAAATCCTCAAGATATATATTTTTAACTTGCTCTCTTTTATTTTACAATTAAACTGTCATATAAAGTTGACCTCTACCCTTATTTAACACCAGCATGTTCATTTTTTTCTTCTACACTAATCCAAATGTTCAATGTAATCATTTTACTGGACTTGATGTTTGTCATCAAGAAAATGTTAATTATCAAATTTAGCTGGTTTTATAGGTCTAACCATCTAATAAACAAATAAACACCACTTCAGTGGGTTTAGTAATTCATTTAGAGCACTTTGCAGCCTTCATAGAAAGATAAATGAAAAAATAGTGCTTAATGAAAGTGTAACTATGATGTTCGTCATACATGTCCTATGGTGTAAATAGTGAATTATGATAAATAATTCAACAGTTTTTAAAAAAAACCTTTATTCATGCAAGTTATTATTTTCTTTAAAGCATTCTGCTTACTGTAGTCACTAGTTGACAAAAATACAGTTATTCATAGACATTTTGGCCAGAAACTGGAAAATAAATGATGTAGGTAACTTTGATGTTTGTCATACATTTTTCACACATTGTGTAATAAAACAAAAACAATGACATAAATCAATTAATAGTTTGGTAGAAAATATTCAGTTAAGTTGTAATTGGTTTTTTTATGGCATCTTAAGTACTTAAAGACAGAATTAGTGTATTTGATACAACTTTCAAATGTAAAGTGATGACAAAGGTCATTTGTTACCTCAACAGACCCATAATAATCATCATTCATACTAACAACAAATTTCAACAGGAAATGTCACAGACTAATAGCAAACAATGAAAACAACTTAACACAACAAGATTTGCTGGAGCTATGAGAAAATACTGTGACATAACACCATGGTTGTGATGTAATCATTGATGGTTGTCATCAGGTGGAGGACACCACATTATCACTATTTTCTCAGAAATCGGTTGAAAAATTGTCCTGCCACTTTGCACATGTTTTGCCTCATTTATATCCTTTCTAAATATGCATACATGTATTTAAATGGTATTAATAGTTTCATTTTTTACCCTCTATGTCCACTTTTCATGCCCACCTTTTGGCACAGAGTCATATAGCCTTCATAGGCTCCTACAAAGTACTATATCCAGATCCAGAACCTATCCATCCATTCGTCTTGTCCATGCGCTTGCGCTTGTCCGAGGCTTGAAAACGTTCCTACGCCACTGAAACAGTGTCAATGCAGTGAAGGGACATTTATAAGCCGCGGGGCTTAGGCTTGAGCCGTCCCACACTATACTATTATAACTATACTATACTGGGTTATGGATCCAGCTAGTTAGTCCCGAACATGTTATCTAGAGAGTCAATGTTAGTTTTTTACGGGGCTCAATTGAGTCAATAACGGGACGCAAAAATGCGCACAATTTTGGCGTCCCGTTATTGACCCCCGTAACCGTAGCCTGAAGAATGCGGGTTACGGACCCGCAACCCTAGTCTCTGCAATAACTGAATAAGTCTAGAACTTGTCTTTTAACTGCAGTCATTGAGTCAAGGACAAAATTATGAAAATATTCGGCAGCAAAAGAAACGTCGATTAAACCATTTCAGCTGTTTTTAACGAATGTAACGACAAACCTGTCCATGCTGGCTTCTTTGCAAAAACATTCACACCAATGACAAATCCCACGCCCGCCACAGTTCCAGCAAATTCTATAAACGAAATTGGGGACGGCATTTCGCTTGTCTTGCTGTGTCCTCCAAGTTCCAACACACAAGAAACGTAACTCTCAGTGAACGTATTTCGGAAGGTAGATTACTCTCTCTCTCTCTCTCTCTCTCTCTCTCTCTCACGGGCAAAGAGAGACAGAGAGACAGAGAGAGAGAATATATATAGAGAGTGAAAGAGAGAGATAATCAGGAGACGGGGGATTAGATTGGCGACGAAAATGGTGTTTTACGTCCTCTTGGTCTGAATCAGACACATATATATGGGACATTTGTAAATACAAATAGCCTCGGCTATGAGGACGTTAAACCTTCCACTACCAACCAACCAAATACAAATATAGCATAGCATAGCATAAATGGCACTATAGGCTATTTTGTTTAGCCTTTTGCCCTCTAAATATGTTTTTGATTTTTATTTGGTTTGGCTTCATTCACTGATGACTACTAAGGCATCTGTGTTTTATTCCTTTAAATCTGGTATATTAACTGAATACATTTTGTTTTGGAAAAACTTGTCTATGATATTTTTGAATGAATTTAATGACTTTGCATTAACTGCTTCATCGGGAAGGTTATTCCATGCATTTATTACTCTGTTAGTAAAAAAGTTTTGTGCTAGTCTGGTATTAGTATCTTTTTTTGTACAGCTTAAAGTTATGGCTACGGGTTCTATCGCCCTCACAAAGAGTTAGTAGGCTGTTAGTAGTGGAATAATCGTATAAATGGTGACATATTTTATAAACTTCAATCATATCACCCCTGAGCCTTCTATACTCTAGGCTAGGTATCCGCAGATAAATAAGTCTTTCCTCATAGGTCATATCATTTGTACCAACAATCTTTTTTGTAAACCTCCTCCGGCTGAACTCCCTCTAGCATATCAATGTGTTTTCTCAAATGTGGATACCATACAGAATTTCCATACTCTAACATAGGTCTCACCAAAGCCTTAAATAAAGGAATCATTATAACTTTTGATTTGTTAGTAATAGTGCTAACAAGCAGACCGGACATCTAGCTGTTGGCTTTTAATACAATATTATTTATGTGAGGTTCGAAAGTCAAGCCCGGGTCCACAAACACCCCAAGATCTTTCTCAACATCTGTAGGTTCCAGCACCCGTTTATCTTCATTATTTTTCATATAATATGTATGCTTGGGATTATTTTTACCGAGGTGCATAACCTTACACTTTTGACTAATAAATTTCATGAGCCAAGTATCAGCCCATGTAACTAGGTTATCAATGCACATTTGAACTCTTTTTCTTGATTCATCATTGTTTTCTACATTATTGTATGCCTTAGTGTCATCAGCAAAGATCTTCATATTACAGTCTACATAAGTTGGTAAATCATTTATAAAGTACAGGAATAAAGTGGGACCCAGGACACTACCCTGTGGGACCCCACTAGTGACATCTACCTTTTTAGAACTAAATCCATTTATAGTTACATATTGTGTGCGCTCGCTCAAAAAATCCCTGATCCACCCCAACAGTCTTCCGCCCACACCATAACCCGCTAGCTTCAAAATAAGTCTGGAATGTGAAACAGTATCGAACGCCTTCTGAAAATCTAGGTAAACGGCGTCCACTGGCCTACCTTCCTCCAGGGAGCCTATCCAGTCTCCCAAGGTGACAAACAGCTGTGTGACACAAGATCGTCCCCGGGTAAAACCAAATTGGTCTTTAGATAAAATATCATTCTCAATTAAATGATCACACAGTGCGTCACGGATAAAACCTTCAAAAAGTTTACAAACGATGGAGGTAAGGCTCACTGGGCGGTAGTTCCCAGGACTACACTTATCGCCCTTTTTAAATATTGGTGTAACTTGAGCTACTTTCCAGCTAGTTTTCCAGTTTTCCAGTTTTCCAGCTACTTTGCCTACTAGTACAGATTTATTAAATAAAAATGTTAGAGGCCACGCCAACTGGCTAGACAACTCCCTGAGGACTCTAGGATGTATTTCGTCAGGTCCAGGTGATTTATCTATTTTTAAGGACTGTAGTGCTTTCAGCATTTGCTCCTGACTAATTGTGACTGAGTTAATCACTGAATTATAACTTGCTTTAAAATTTGGCAAACTATTTGCTGGGTCTGTTATAAAAACACTACCAAAAAACTCATTTAACACTATATTGCCTTATCCATATCTGTTTCAGTATAAGTCCCATCTTTTTGCCTTAATTTTGAAATTTGTTCTCTAGGTTTAGTCTTGTCAGATACATATTTAAAAAATACTTTAGGATTATTTTTGGCTTCCTGAGCCAAAAGAGATTCTCTTTCCTTTACATGCTTTCTGATAGCTTGTCTAACCTGGTTTCGGGCCCTGGCATAGAAGTCCCAATTTTCCTTGGTCGGGTATTTTTTATAGGTTTTGAACGCTTTCCTTTTCTTTCTTATCTTATCAAGGAGAGACGCTGGAAGAGGATCCTTTCTGCGGGTACCCATTTGGGATACCTTAATTTTTGGTAAAAATTTGTCACAAGCTTCCACAATTATGGAAATCTGCCTATTTTGAGCTTCGTAAGATTAGTTCTGTTCGTCACTATCTCTCCACTGATGCCACAAAAACCTTGGTCTGTGCATTTGTCCTCTCGAGAATAGATTATTGCAACTCGATCTCTTCTTGCTGGCCTTCCAAAATACCTTCTCAACAAACTCCAAAGAATCCAAAATAATGCTGCACGACTAATCCTTAAGTCCTCCAAGTTTGAACATGTTTCTCCCCTTCTGCAGTCTCTGCACTGGTTGCCAATCTCCAGCAGGATCAACTACAAGCTTTCTGCTCTTACCTTTGCTGTCATGTCTGGCTCTGCTCCTACTTACCTGTCTGATCTACTTCATACTTACATTGATTTCCATCTCGTCAGCTTCGTTCTTCTTCTGATTCTCGTATTCTACAGCCTCCCTCAATTAAAACGAAAACTTATGGCGAGAGATCCTTTTCTTTTCAGGCCCCAGCTACTTGGAACAAACTCCCTCTGTCTCTCAGTCTCAGACATTCCAACTCCCTGTCAGTTTTCAAAACCAACCTGAAAACCCATCTATTCTCTGAACACTACTGTCCACCATGATCGGATTGTGAGAATGAAAGCGTGTGTGGATGAGGAATGGCATGGGAAAGTTGGGAGACAGAAAGTGTGTGTGTGCATGCGCGCGCTGGCATGTGCTTATGCACGTGTGTGGGGATGTGTGTGTGTTTGTGTCTGTGTGTATGTATGTATGTACGAACGTACGTACGTATGTATGTATGTATGTATGTACTGTATGTATGTGTGCATGCGCGTGTAAATGATATGCTATGTTCGTCAGTGTGTGTGCTTGTGTGCGTGCGGGCATGGGTATTGATGTGATTTGATTAAATGTATTTTTTGTAAAGCGCCATGAGCAGCTAGCCTGGAATGTGCGCTATATAAGTTTTCTTCATTATTATTATAATTATCCGACTCACATTCTCCCAACACTCATCCACAGTACATTCGTCCTTTAAAGTGCTGGACCAGTTGACAGATCCCACAAACTCTCTCATGCTGTCATATTTTCCCTTATTGACTAAATATTTAGTAGTAGCAGTAGTAAATCTTTTCTTTTTTTACAAAATGTAAGTTAAAACATAAAACTGAATGATGGCTCTTTCCCAAAGGTGGTAAGTAGTCAATATCTGACACAAGGTTATCTTGGTTTGTTAAAATAAGGTCCAGTATATTAGGCTGCTGTAAGACTCTCTGTTCTTTGACTTTCTGGAACAAGTAATTTTGATGGACTGTCTCTAAGAACTTAGTAGATGAATGCTCATCTCCTCTCTTGCCTATTTCATGAGCCCACCCAGTCTATCTCTGGATAGTTAAAATCCCCGAGTAAAACAATTTCTTTATCTTTAAAATCTTCCGCCACTGCATTGATAAGTTGGTTTAATTTGTCATTTTGTTCCCTTGAACTGTTTGTTGATCTGTACACAAGAACACAAATAAAAGTTTCTTTCTCTGGCGATGTTACCTTGCATACTATGCTTGGGGAGAACAAGCTCTTGTACTTATCCAGTGAATCTATCTCAAACCCCTCCTTTACAAAAAGACTTACTCCCCTTCCTTCCTTCACAGTAGTACAGTTATAGCCCTTCATAGCAAAGTCAACAATGTCAGTACCTGGATTCTTGGGTAAAACCTCTGTTACTGCTATTAAGTCAAGATCTTTTTCATCAATTAGAAGTTCCAGTTCACTTATCTTATTTATCAAGCTGTCAAAGTTAGTATGCATACATTTTATATGGCTTTGGTCATCAGCACCATTTGCCCTTGTAAACATATTTACATTATGTACATTTCCACAAGATAGGTGTAGCGGTAACCACGCCTCGGTTAAACCTCATCGGCTATGGCACCGCCGCAGTATGTGGTATAAAGCTGCTAACGGGTGATTATATTAGATTAGATTAGATTAGATTAGAAATAGGGACGAAAAAATATAGCCGTTAGGCATTCAAAGTCCCATCTTTGTGTTTTTATTTTTACATACTCAAGGTATATCGTGCACTCAGTTTTTTGCGTTGAATTAATCATCGTATTCATAGCAGTAAATGCATCGTCACTAAATGCATTCAAGAACGCATTAAATCGATATTTTCAAAAATTCAGTAAATTTAAATAAATTAGACAAATAAAACACGACTGCCTAAGTAGTCGATCGGCAATGCCGATACAACATAAATAACAACAAGAACCAATCCAGAGGGCAAAAGGCTGAAAAGCCTATAGTGCCAGAGAGAAAATGGAGTTTTACGTCCTCTTGGTCTGAATCAGACACATATGGGACATTTGTAAATACAAATAATATGGTGGGAACAATACTGGAGGCAATGCCCGGAGGCAGTACGAAACCAGTAAAGTCCCGATTTTTTAAACTAATACAGATAGCTGTAGCGGTGACCACGCCTCGGTTAAACCTCATCGGCTATGGCACCGCCACAAGTAGTAAGCCTATAGTGCCATGATATGATATGATATGATATGATATGATACATTATGTCTTTATAAAATTTTAATTGGTCGAGCTCATTTTTAACCCTTTCACCGCCAGCCATGTTTCAGCCAAAAATGTCCATTAAATTTACCTGGGTAGAGAACAAAATCCATCTGCAGTATTGGGGATTCTTCTGTGACATATATAAAATAAGGTCTATCCTTACTTCCCAAAACTGAGACAATAGATAATAGACCCCAATTTGATGCCTTTTAGTGACATAGGTGTTAAATCACTGTGGTGCTAAAATGCAACGTTGGCGGTGAAAGGGTTAAAGCTGTTAGTATTAGGTGCTCTCTTAATGTTAGTTCGTAGTTGATTCCATAAAGGTGCAGCCTTGCTCTTTGGTTTCAACTTTGTTCTATCATTTACGCGTTGGACTGTAGAGGGGAAGTATTGTTTTTATTTTGATCTTGATGTTTTTTTGCTCCTTCTGTTGCCTGCTTTTTGCTCCTTTTGCTATATTTGCTGTTTGCTGTT
The DNA here is from genome assembly GCA_017654935.2 of Phymorhynchus buccinoides. Lineage (NCBI taxonomy): Eukaryota > Metazoa > Mollusca > Gastropoda > Neogastropoda > Raphitomidae > Phymorhynchus > Phymorhynchus buccinoides. The sequence goes on from CM065692.1 coordinate 831,894, forward strand.
TAATTGTTTGTCTGTGTTGATAAAGGCGCATTCGCCGAAATATCCAGTAGTTTTGTTTTGTCTCTTGTGAATAAAATAACGTCACTTTGCACTTGTCGTGTAGTTGTTTGTTTGTTGTATGTTCCAGTGACGTTGCAGTCTGTTTCAGTTTTTTAGTTTTTTTTTAGTTTTACAAAATTCAATAAATATTTTATCAGTGCTATTTCTTGTTCTGTCATAATTTGTTAGTTTGAAAAATTCTGTTGCATTTAAATCAGGCGTTCCATTCTCTCGAATAGTTATTAAATCCATCAATTAATTTAGTTGATTGTCTTTTCAATTTGGGATACCAAATAACATTACCATATTCTATATGCGGTCTAACTAAACCTTTGCATAAATGCAGGAAAGTATCCTGATCTAAGTATGAAAACGTTCTTTTAATAATACTAAGCATTTTATTTGATTTCTTAACAGCATAATGAATATGGTTATCAATAAAAAATTTCATCAAAAATTATACCAAGATCCTTTTCTTCTGTGCACTTTGATATAACATAGTTGGTACCATCTTTAATCATAGTATAATTATTACAAGTGTTATTGTTACCCAGATGTAAAACTTTACATTTTGAGGCATTAAAGTATAATTTCCAAGTATCTGTCCACTTCACTAATGAATCTAGATCATTTTGTATCTCATCTTTATTTACGGATGTATTATATAATTTCGTGTCATCTGCAAATATCTTACAAAAGCTAGGTATGTCCTGTGGTAAGTCATTTATAAAAATCGTAAAAAGTAACGGACCAAGGATGCTTCCCTGGGGATATACCACTAGTTACATCTACATTATCAGAGTAAGCGTCACCAACTCTAACTAATTGTTTCCTATCATTCAAAAAGTTTTCAATCCAAGCTAATAATTTTCCTGTTATATCATAATATTGCAGTTTAATAAGCAATATCTGATGGGGGTACAGTGTCAAACGCTTTTCTAAAATCTAAATAAATAATATACGTTATTACCTTTATCTAATAGTTTAGTTAAGTCATTTATTACCTGCAGTAACTGTGTGGTGCAAGACCTATGCTGACGGAAACCATGCTGACACTCTGAATACAATTTATTATTTTTCATATGATCAACGATAACATCTCTAATAATACTTTCAAATACTTTACAAGTTACTGATGTTAGACTCACTGGTCTATAATTACTAGGATCACTCTTCGTAACCTTTTTAAACAAGGCAGTAACATAAGCATTTTTCCATTCAGTAGGAACTGTTTCCAATTCCATAGATTTATTAAATAACATACAAAGTGGAACAGATAATTCTTTACATAGTTCTTTAAGCACCCTAGGAGGAATATTATCCGGCCCTTGAGCCTTGTTTACATCCAATTCCATTAACTTAATTTCAACTGCCTTTGGAGTTACAATCAAGTCTGTTACAGTTTTACCATCAGACCAAATAGATGTATTAACAGGTGGTAAATTTACCAAGTCTTCTTTAGCAAACACGCTCGCAAAATATTCATTTAAAACATTTGCTTTGTCACTATCGGTAACGGCAACGTCACAATTCTTAGTTATTAAGGGGCTTATACCTGATTCAGCTTTAGTTTTTGACCGTACATATTTCCAAAACTTCTTTGGATTATTCTTACAATCTTTAGCAATATTCCATTCATGCTCTTTTTTAGCCGTTTAATTTCTTTATTACACTTGTTCCTTTGATCAATATACTTAAGATAATCTTTACCCTTTTTGGTATTTAGAAATCTTTGAAAGAGGTAATAGGCCTATATCTTTTTTATTTCTCTCAGTGCTTTATTGTTTAACCAGACAGGTTTGGGTTTTACATAACCATTTATTTCAATTTTGGGAATATTTAGCTCCATGGATGTAAAATTTGATTTTTTATGGCTTCCCACGTTTCATCTAGCTCCATGGAATTTAACACTGTCCAATCTTCCTGACCCAGTTCTTCCCTCGAAGAATTATCGAATTAAACCAAAGACTGTACAGTATCTTTGATTAAACTGGACAGCATTTTCAGCTGTCGTCCTGAGCGCACGACCTTGACCTTCTTCAAGGGATATGTGTGTGTGAGTGCGCACGCGCAGTATCTTCAATCTTCAAATATATTAGTCACGCCGTCTAAGAAGACTATAAGTGACTTGAGGTTGCGCAATACTTCCTAATACATTTTTTTTTTAAAGAAGAAAAAAAGTCTATTAATTTATGCCTATCTCCAGTTGTGTGTGTATGTGTGTGTGCGTGTGCGTGTGCGGCGTGTGTGTGCGTGTGTGTGTGAAGATGCATATTTATGGACCATAGACCTTTGTTTCGCAGTATCCAGGCAAGACCAATCCGGCTACCGTAGCGGTCCCCGGGGGCAAGCCCCGACCGGCACAGCTCCTGCCTTAGTTTACCCCTACTTTGGTCTATGGCCCCCCAAACCCTATCTTGAATTTTAAAATGACATGTTGTTGAGCTCCCTCTTGAATGATACTAAAGAGGGAGCCTCAGCTGCTGCAGCCGGGAGATAATTCCACACAGGAATGGTCCTGGGGAAGAAACTGTACTTGAGTGTGTTTGACCTTGGAATTTAAGGGAGTGGTTTGATCTTGTACGGGTGTTTCCTGGAAGGAGGTATTGCTCGGCCGGGATGTCAACAAGGGCGTTCACGATCTTACACATCATGATGGTCTGATGTTTGGTGCGCCTTGATTCTAGGGATTCCCACTGAAGGTTGGTGTATGTGTAACGTGTGCGTGTGTGCTCGCGCGCGTGCATGCGGCGTTTGTGTGTATGTGTGCGCGCGCATGCGTGCGTGCCTGTGTGTGCGTGCGTACGTGCCTGTGTGTGCGTCACAGTGTGTGTGCGTCGTGTGTGTGTGTGTGTGTGTGTGTGTGTGTGTGTGTGTCAGTGTGTGTGTGTGTCAGGGTGTGTGCGCGCGCGTGTGCGTGTGCGCAGTACGGCTCGGCGAGTGCTTCTGTGCATGTGTATTTGCTCGGCGAGAGAGAGAGAGAGAAAGCACCGACACAGTACAGACATTAAAGGGCCAGCCACACGTCCACTAAAATCGCACGACTGTTGAAACTCCTTTACATAAACTGCATGAAATTAAATTTTTTTTTAAAAAGGCTTGTATTGCGAAAAATTCGTGCAAACGATTTGGCGTCCATTAGTAAAAGAGACGGCATACGCCTTCTCTTTGGGTGAAAGAATTTGGCTTCCAGTATCACCAAGGAGGAATCGCGGATTTGACGGTTTGATTGATAGGAAAACCAGAGCAAAGTGAGTGTTGCAATCTCTGTAAAGGGTGTTTTTTCTGGTGATCTCGACGTGTTTCTTGCAAAAACTCATCCGTCAGTGTGCCCCTTTAACTCTTTTCTTTATTATGCTTTAAAAAAAAAAAATCAAATTTCTTTCCTGTTTTAAGCCGGCGCCACACACACGTAAAATAGTGTGTGGGTGCAATGCGACTGGATTACGTGAGTCCTGATTCACGCAAAATACTTCCGTCTAAAAATGATTTTGCCGTTTTTTCTCACTAAGCTCACGTGAGTCATAACTCGCATCGTCACGCATTCAGATCTGCATCGTATGTTTGTAGCAGGCCCTCTATTGTAGGAGCGTGTGCACATATGTGACCCAGAACCACGAAAGGGACATTAAGTCGCTGAGCTAGTTTCTCACAACAGGCTTGCAAAGTCAAAAATCTCATTTTTTGTCAATGTTGAGTTATGGGTATTTTCGTGTTCTCTGGCATCTTATCTTTCATATTTATAAAGGACAATATGTAATGTGGTCTCTAAATGGCCTTATAAGTGCATTAAACGAGTAGGTCAATGCTTTTTGTTCAGCTAGGCTAAACTTTAGACTGATTTTTCTCAAAATGGCCGACGCTCACCATACTAACTTTAAATGCTCATAACTCTGGAACGGAAAAAGATACAAGAATGGTTCTTGTATCATTAGAAAGAGAATTGTCTGAAGTTTTCAAAAGTATAATTTTCTCAGAATGGTCAGTTTGACACTTAATGTCCCTTTCGTGCTGCTGGGTACATGGAAACCAATCCGCATTTTCCACACGGACACCCATATACCCATCCGCATTTTCCGCTTATATGTGCACACGCCTATAGGGTAGCGTGCCTAAAGTTAATGGCGACGGCGAAAATGGAGTTTTACGTCCTCTTGGTCTGAATCAGACACATATGGGACATTTGTAAATACAACTTGATATGGTGGGAACAATACTGGAGGCAATGCCCGGAGGCAGTACGAAACCAGTAAAGTCCCGATTTTTTTTAAATTAATACAGATAGCTGTAGCGGTGACCACGCCTCGGTTAAACCTCATCGGCTATGGCACCGCCACAAGTATTAGTTGCATATATAAAAAATGTCCCCAAACGGGGAACATGGACACTACACATTGAGGGGACGGCCAACTCAGTCAAGGTCACAACGCTTTCTCTCTTGCGAACTCCCGTTTGTGGCCAGTCGCTCGCAGAGTGTCCGACCTGACTTCCGGTTGCATGTAAACAAACGGCTTCGAGTAGGGCTAGGCCTCTCATCTGGATATTTTCTTCTTCGAAGATATCGACTCGATCGCCGTACATGGGCTTTTTACCTGCCCATGAGCTTTTCCCCCTGTTTTCCCCTAATGAAGTTCCACAATCAAAATGTTGTTGACACTGAAGGGGTTATGCCTTGGCATAAGGCTGTGTTTTAGACCAGTTGACATAAGCTAGAACGCCAAGGCTACATAAAAATGTTGTTATGCTCTGAATGGTTGTGCGGGGGATTGTCTTAAGCCATGACAAGCTCCCAGCATAGCATCATCAGTCTAAAATCCCCCGAAGACGGAGTGTGGCTGCTCACATGGCGGGGTAATCAAAAACGGTCACACACGTAATGTTCTCATCCCTAGCTGATGCATTTTGTACCTTAGTGTTCAAGTGCTTCTCGTTGTTGGGATGATCCCTGGAGTCTTTTAGCCAGGGTAAGCCAACCAACCAACCAACCAACTGAGGGGTTAAAGGCTGAATTGAACATATCACTACATCAAAAATGGGAATGTAGGACGTTTTGGCCACGGACGTTTCGGCCTAGGACGTTTCGCTCTAGGACATTTCGGCCTAGGACGTCTTGGCCAGGCCTTTTTCCAGCGGCGGACGTTTCGGCCAAATAAAGTATGCAATTCTGCAGTGAAACCAGGAAATACACGTAATGACTAAAACGTTTAGGAAATACGTGTAATGCCTGTGACCACTAGCTTTTACACGTATTGCCTAAAAAAAAGAAGGAATTACATGAATTTCCTAAAATTACCAGCTAGGCAATACATGTAATGCCAGAGCTATAAATAGAATAAGTTGATAAGCCTAAGCCATAAGCCTAGCTTGTTGTGTTTCAGGATTCATCTTTTGTATGTATATTATGTGAAAAACGACAAAAAAAATTTAAACCAGAATCTGACATTTTGGATCCGAAATCACAAAAAGCATGAAAAATGAATTCAATGTTAACGGGATTAGAAACAGTCTGAAAAGAAGAGCAATGTTTCCAGCGCTTAGAACAATGACCTAGATCAACAATATTATATGCAGAGACTTCAATTGTGTGCAACGAATCAAACTAAAAAAAATCAAGAGAAACACAATCACTCATTCACACACACACACACACAAAAAAAAAAAAAAAAAAAAAAAACACACACACACAACACACACACACGCTCGCGCGCGCGCGCGTGGGGCGCACACAGTTCTGGACCTTTTGGAGTTATTTCTCACTGGATTTGCCGAAACGTCCGCCCCTAGAAAAAGGCCTGGCCAAAACGTCCTAGGCCGAAATGTCCTAGACCGAAACGTCCATGGCCAAAACGTCCGTGCACCCAAAAATGGATAAACACACCTTAAGAAACCATCATGTTAAATTTCACGCTTGTTACATGAAAATACCCAACACTACAATTTGTTTAATTAAATAAACTGCTCTCGCCGATTCAACAATACCCTTGGCACTGAAGGGGTTAAGGCTGATTGCAAATGTCCTAAGTCAGAATTTAACGAAGACACCATAAAAAAAAAATTATAATGGCAATGTCATGCTTGTTATATGAACATGATCAATTCTAGAATTTTGTTAAAACTGAAATTCCGATATCAAAATGCCTTTGGCACCAAAATGGTTAAAGGCTGAATTGAAGATTATCCCTCTTCAGAAATGGATAAAAAAACACACTGTAAGGAACCTTCATGCCCAATGTTATTATGACTTGTTACATGAAAATGCCCAACACTAGTGAAAATAAAAAAACTCAAATAAAATGCCCATGGCACTTGCAGGGGTTAAAGCCTGAATTGCAATTGTCCCTACATCAGACATTGATCACCTACTATAAGAAAACAATCATATCCAATTCATGCTTAATTACATGAAAAATACCCAACACTAGCGT
>CM065692.1:838857-871357 GCA_017654935.2 Phymorhynchus buccinoides
TGTCTTTGCAATGTCCCCCAGGGTTCATCTGTGTGGAGGGCTACACGACAATGTAAATAAACAACTGCTTTGTCTTTGCAATGTCCCCCAGGGTTCATCTGTGTGGAGGGCTACACGACAATGTAAATAAACAACTGCTTTGTCTTTGCAATGTCCCACAGGGGACAATGTAAATAAACAACTGCTTTGTCTTTGCAATGTCCCCCAGGGGACAATGTAAATAAACTAACTGCTTTGTCTTTGCAATGTCCCCCAGGGGACAATGTAAATAAACAACTGCTTTGTCTTTGCAATGTCCCCCAGGGGTCATCTGTGTGGAGGGCTACACGACAATGTAAATAAACAAACTGCTTTGTCTTTGCAATGTCCCCCAGGGGACAATGTAAATAAACAACTGCTTTGTCCTAGCAATGTCCCCCAGGGGTCATCTGTAAATAAACAACTGCTTTGTCTTTGCAATGTCCCACAGGGGACAATGTAAATAAACAACTGCTTTGTCTTTGCAATGTCCCCCAGGGGACAATGTAAATAAACAACTGCTTTGTCTTTGCAATGTCCCACAGGGGACAATGTAAATAAACAACTGCTTTGTGTGTGGAGGGCTACACGACAATGTAAATAAACTAAACTGCTTTGTCTTTGCAATGTCCCCCAGGGGTCATCTGTGTGGAGGGCTACACGACAATGTAAATAAACTAAACTGCTTTGTCTTTGCAATGTCCCTCAGGGGTCATCTGTGTGGAGGGCTACACGACAATGTAAATAAACAACTGCTTTGTCTTTGCAATGTCCCCCAGGGTTCATCTGTGTGGAGGGCTACACGACAATGTAAATAAAATAAACTGCTTTGTCTTTGCAATGTCCCCCAGGGTTCATCTGTGTGGAGGGCTACACGACAATGTAAATAAACAACTGCTTTGTCTTTGCAATGTCCCACAGGGGACAATGTAAATAAACAACTGCTTTGTCTTTGCAATGTCCCTCAGGGGTCATCTGTGTGGAGGGCTACACGACAATGTAAATAAACAACTGCTTTGTCTTTGCAATGTCCCCCAGGGGTCATCTGTGTGGAGGGCTACACGACAATGTAAATAAACAACTGCTTTGTCTTTGCAATGTCCCCCAGGGTTCATCTGTGTGGAGGGCTACACGACAATGTAAATAAACAACTGCTTTGTCTTTGCAATGTCCCCCAGGGGTCATCTGTGTGGAGGGCTACACAACAATGTAAATAAACAACTGCTTTGTCTTTGCAATGTCCCCCAGGGGTCATCTGTGTGGAGGGCTACACAACAATGTAAATAAACAACTGCTTTGTCTGTGCAATGTCCCCCAGGGGTCATCTGTGTGGAGGGCTACACGACAATGTAAATAAACAACTGCTTTGTCTTTGCAATGTCCCCCAGGGGTCATCTGTGTGGAGGGCTACACGACAATGTAAATAAACAACTGCTTTGTCTTTGCAATGTCCCACAGGGGACAATGTAAATAAACAACTGCTTTGTCTTTGCAATGTCCCCCAGGGGTCATCTGTGTGGAGGTCTGGATAAAAGGGAGGCAACTCTGCAGAATGTGATCTGGTTGTTGGTACATGAATTGTCCCCCATTGCTTGCTTACTATCAGGCTTTGTTAAGTTCCATGTTTTATCATCTTTCATGGAAAAATAGCATGACACAGGATCACCGTTCAACTCATTCTCCGATGGGATGAACAGAGCACACATGGGAAAGAAACTGTTAACTTGACATTTTATTCCAGCAGAACTATAATGTTCAATCATACAAACAACCTCATCACATTTGTAGGCCATGCATTTATATAAGCATATCACACAAAAATGTATATGTGCGCGTGCATGCTCACAAAACTTATGCACACAGGTCATGGAAAGAACATGCACATACAGACACAAATGCGCATATGCATGCAAATGCACAGATAGGTATTTACATACACACATACTAACCAAACACACACACACCACACACACACACACCACTCTTTACATTCCCCAAAGCCCACCCTCACCTCATCCTCACTCCCCAACACCCTTTCCCTCCACTCCAAAAAACAAGGGGAAAATATTGGCCGAGTCGTGTTCTCGTAAAAACTCGTTGAATTTCCCCAAGTCCATGTGGTAGTTCCTTCCCCTTCCCTCCGTCACGCCCAACATCAGTTCTTGAAATTTACCGAAACGACACAGCGAGGTGATCTTCCTTCCCTGGAGCTCTTCTTTCTCCTGCTCCTTGATGGTGAGTCGCTTCCAGTTCAGACGTCGAATGCGGTACCAAAATTCATCGACGTTCGTCGTGTAGCCCTCCACACAGATGACCCCTGGGGGACATTGCAAAGACAAAGCAGTTGTTTATTTACATTGTCCCCTGGGGGACATTGCAAAGACAAAGCAGTTGTTTATTTACATTGTCGTGTAGCCCTCCACACAGATGACCCCTGGGGGACATTGCAAAGACAAAGCAGTTGTTTATTTACATTGTCGTGTAGCCCTCCACACAGATGACCCCTGGGGGACATTGCACAGACAAAGCAGTTGTTTATTTACATTGTTGTGTAGCCCTCCACACAGATGACCCCTGGGGGACATTGCACAGACAAAGCAGTTGTTTATTTACATTGTCGTGTAGCCCTCCACACAGATGACCCCTGGGGGACATTGCAAAGACAAAGCAGTTGTTTATTTACATTGTCGTGTAGCCCTCCACACAGATGAACCCTGGGGGACATTGCAAAGACAAAGCAGTTGTTTATTTACATTGTCGTGTAGCCCTCCACACAGATGAACCCTGGGGGACATTGCAAAGACAAAGCAGTTGTTTATTTACATTGTCGTGTAGCCCTCCACACAGATGACCCCTGGGGGACATTGCAAAGACAAAGCAGTTGTTTATTTACATTGTCCCCTGATGGGACATTGCAAAGACAAAGCAGTTGTTTATTTACATTGTCCCCTGTGGACATTGCAAAGACAAAGCAGTTGTTTATTTACCTCCACACAGATGAACCCTGGGGGACATTGCAAAGACAAAGCAGTTTAGTTTATTTACATTGTCGTGTAGCCCTCCACACAGATGACCCCTGGGGGACATTGCAAAGACAAAGCAGTTGTTTATTTACATTGTCGTGTAGCCCTCCACACAGATGACCCCTGGGGGACATTGCAAAGACAAAGCAGTTTAGTTTATTTACATTGTCGTGTAGCCCTCCACACAGATGACCCCTGGGGGACATTGCAAAGACAAAGCAGTTTAGTTTATTTACATTGTCGTGTAGCCCTCCACACAGATGACCCCTGGGGGACATTGCAAAGACAAAGCAGTTGTTTATTTACATTGTCCCCTGGGGGACATTGCAAAGACAAAGCAGTTGTTTATTTACATTGTCCCCTGTAGGACTCCACAAAGACAAAGCAGTTGGACATTGCAAAGACAAAGCAGTTGTTTATTTACATTGTCCCCTGGGGGACATTGCAAAGACAAAGCAGTTGTTTATTTACATTGTCCCCTGGGGGACATTGCAAAGACAAAGCAGTTGTTTATTTACATTGTCCCCTGGGGGACATTGCAAAGACAAAGCAGTTGTTTATTTACATTGTCGTGTAGCCCTCCACACAGATGACCCCTGGGGGACATTGCAAAGACAAAGCAGTTTAGTTTATTTACATTGTCCCCTGGGGGACATTGCAAAGACAAAGCAGTTGTTTTATTTACATTGTCCCCTGGGGGACATTGCAAAGACAAAGCAGTTGTTTATTTACATTGTCGTGTAGCCCTCCACACAGATGACCCCTGGGGGACATTGCAAAGACAAAGCAGTTGTAGTTTACATTTACATTGTCCCCTGGGGGACATTGCAAAGACAAAGCAGTTTATTTTATTTACATTGTCCCCTGGGGGACATTGCAAAGACAAAGCAGTTTAGTTTATTTACATTGTCCCCTGGGGGACATTGCAAAGACAAAGCAGTTTAGTTTATTTACATTGTCCCCTGGGGGACATTGCAAAGACAAAGCAGTTTATTTTATTTACATTGTCCCCTGGCCCTCCACACATTGCATTGCAAAGACAAAGCAGTTTATTTTATTTACATTGTCCCCTGAGGGACATTGCAAAGACAAAGCAGTTTATTTTATTTACATTGTCCCCTGGGGGACATTGCAAAGACAAAGCAGTTTATTTTATTTACATTGTCGTGTAGCCCTCCACACAGATGGGGGGACATTGCAAAGACAAAGCAGTTTAGTTTATTTACATTGTCCCCTGGGGGACATTGCAAAGACAAAGCAGTTTATTTTATTTACATTGTCCCCTGGGGGACATTGCAAAGACAAAGCAGTTTAGTTTATTTACATTGTCCCCTGGGGGACATTGCAAAGACAAAGCAGTTTAGTTTATTTACATTGTCCCCTGGGGGACATTGCAAAGACAAAGCAGTTTAGTTTATTTACATTGTCCCCTGGGGGACATTGCAAAGACAAAGCAGTATAGTTTATTTACATTGTCCCCTGGGGGACATTGCAAAGACAAAGCAGTATAGTTTATTTACATTGTCCCCTGGGGGACATTGCAAAGACAAAGCAGTATAGTTTATTTACATTGTCCCCTGGGGGACATTGCAAAGACAAAGCAGTTTAGTTTATTTACATTGTCCCCTGGGGGACATTGCAAAGACAAAGCAGTTTAGTTTATTTACATTGTCCCCTGGGGGACATTGCAAAGACAAAGCAGTATAGTTTATTTACATTGTCCCCTGGGGGACATTGCAAAGACAAAGCAGTATAGTTTATTTACATTGTCCCCTGGGGGACATTGCAAAGACAAAGCAGTTTAGTTTATTTACATTGTCCCCTGGGGGACATTGCAAAGACAAAGCAGTTTAGTTTATTTACATTGTCCCCTGGGGGACATTGCAAAGACAAAGCAGTTTAGTTTATTTACATTGTCCCCTGGGGGACATTGCAAAGACAAAGCAGTATAGTTTATTTACATTGTCCCCTGGGGGACATTGCAAAGACAAAGCAGTTTAGTTTACCGTATTTTTCGGACTATAAGGTGCACCTGATTACAAGGTACACCTGATTATAAGGTACACCTGATTATAAGGCACACCTGATTATAAGGCGCACCTGATTACAAGGTACACCTGATTATAAGGTACACCTGATTACAAGGTACACCTGATTACAAGGTACACCTGATTACAAGGCACACCTGATTATAAGGCACACCTGATTATAAGGTACACCTGATTATAAGGCGCATTGATTACAAGGCACACCTGATTATAAGGCACACCTGATTATAAGGCACACCTGATTATAAAGCGCACCTGATTACAAGGCACACCTGATTATAAGGTACACCTGATTACAAGGTACACCTGATTACAAGGTACACCTGATTACAAGGTATACCTGATTATAAGGCGCACCTGATTATAAGGTACACCTGATTACAAGGTACACCTGATTACAAGGTACACCTGATTATAAGGCACACCTGATTATAAGGCGCACCTGATTACAAGGCACACCTGATTATAAGGTACACCTGATTATAAGGCGCACCTGATTACAAGGTACACCTGATTATAAGGCACACCTGATTATAAGGCACACCTGATTACAAGGCACACCTGATTACAAGGCACACCTGATTACAAGGTACACCTGATTACAAGGTACACCTGATTATAAGGTACACCTGATTACAAGGTACACCTGATTATAAGGTACACCTGATTATAAGGTACACCTGATTACAAGGTACACCTGATTATAAGGTACACCTGATTATAAGGTACACCTGATTACAAGGTACACCTGATTACAAGGTACACCTGATTATAAGGTACACCTGATTATAAGGCACACCTGATTATAAGGTACACCTGATTACAAGGTACACCTGATTATAAGGTACACCTGATTACAAGGTACACCTGATTATAAGGCACACCTGATTATAAGGCACACCTGATTATAAGGCACACCTGATTAAAAGGCACACCTGATTATAAGGTACACCTGATTACAAGGCACACCTGATTACAAGGTACACCTGATTACAAGGTACACCTGATTACAAGGCACACCTGATTACAAGGTACACCTGATTACAAGGTACACCTGATTATAAGGTACACCTGATTATAAGGTACACCTGATTATAAGGTACACCTGATTACAAGGCACACCTGATTATAAGGTACACCTGATTACAAGGTACACCTGATTATAAGGTACACCTGATTATAAGGTACACCTGATTACAAAGTACACCTGATTATAAGGTACACCTGATTATAAGGTACACCTGATTATAAGGTACACCTGATTACAAGGTACACCTGATTATAAGGTACACCTGATTATAAGGTACACCTGATTACAAGGCACACCTGATTATAAGGTACACCTGATTATAAGGCACACCTGATTACAAGGTACACCTGATTACAAGGTACACCTGATTATAAGGTACACCTGATTATAAGGTACACCTGATTACAAGGTACACCTGATTACAAGGTACACCTGATTATAAGGTACACCTGATTATAAGGTACACCTGATTACAAGGTACACCTGATTACAAGGTACACCTGATTACAAGGTACACCTGATTATAAGGTACACCTGATTATAAGGTACACCTGATTACAAGGTACACCTGATTACAAGGTACACCTGATTATAAGGTACACCTGATTATAAGGTACACCTGATTACAAGGTACACCTGATTACAAGGTACACCTGATTATAAGGTACACCTGATTACAAGGTACACCTGATTATAAGGTACACCTGATTATAAGGTACACCTGATTATAAGGTACACCTGATTATAAGGTACACCTGATTATAAGGTACACCTGATTATAAGGTACACCTGATTATAAGGCACACCTGATTATAAGGTACACCTGATTACAAGGTACACCTGATTACAAGGTACACCTGATTACAAGGTACACCTGATTACAAGGCACACCTGATTACAAGGCACACCTGATTACAAGGTACACCTGATTACAAGGTACACCTGATTATAAGGTACACCTGATTACAAGGTACACCTGATTACAAGGCGCACCTGATTATAAGGTACACCTGATTACAAGGTACACCTGATTATAAGGTACACCTGATTACAAGGCACACCTGATTACAAGGTACACCTGATTACAAGGTACACCTGATTACAAGGTACACCTGATTATAAGGTACACCTGATTACAAGGTACACCTGATTACAAGGCGCACCTGATTACAAGGTACACCTGATTATAAGGTACACCTGATTATAAGGCGCACCTGATTACAAGGCGCACTGATTATAAGGTACACCTGATTATAAGGTACACCTGATTACAAGGTACACCTGATTACAAGGCGCACCTGATTATAAGGTACACCTGATTAAAAGGTACACCTGATTATAAGGTACACCTGATTACAAGGCACACCTGATTACAAGGTACACCTGATTATAAGGTACACCTGATTATAAGGTACACCTGATTACAAGGCACACCTGATTACAAGGCGCACCTGATTATAAGGTACACCTGATTACAAGGTACACCTGATTACAAGGTACACCTGATTACAAGGCACACCTGATTACAAGGTACACCTGATTACAAGGTACACCTGATTACAAGGTACACCTGATTACAAGGTACACCTGATTACAAGGCACACCTGATTATAAGGAACACCTGATTACAAGGTACACCTGATTATAAGGTACACCTGATTATAAGGTACACCTGATTACAAGGTACACCTGATTATAAGGTACACCTGATTATAAGGTACACCTGATTATAAGGTACACCTGAATATAAGGTACACCTGATTACAAGGTACACCTGATTACAAGGCGCACCTGATTACAAGGCGCACCTGATTACAAGGCGCACCTGATTACAAGGTACACCTGATTACAAGGCGCACCTGATTACAAGGTACACCTGATTATAAGGTACACCTGATACTAAGGCGCACCTGATTACAAGGCGCACTGATTATAAGGTACACCTGATTATAAGGTACACCTGATTACAAGGTACACCTGATTACAAGGCGCACCTGATTATAAGGTACACCTGATTACAAGGTACACCTGATTATAAGGTACACCTGATTACAAGGTACACCTGATTACAAGGCGCACCTGATTACAGGGTACACCTGATTATAAGGTACACCTGATAATAAAGCGCACCTGATTACAAGGCGCACTGATTATAAGGTACACCTGATTACAAGGCACACCTGATTATAAGGTACACCTGATTACAAGGTACACCTGATTACAAGGCGCACCTGATTACAAGGTACACCTGATTATAAGGTACACCTGATTATAAGGTACACCTGATTACAAGGTACACCTGATTATAAGGTACACCTGATTACAAGGCACACCTGATTATAAGGTACACCTGATTATAAGGCGCACCTGATTACAAGGTACACCTGATTATAAGGTACACCTGATTATAAGGTACACCTGATTACAAGGCGCACCTGATTACAAGGTACACCTGATTATAAGGTACACCTGATTACAAGGTACACCTGATTACAAGGCGCACACCTGATTATAAGGTACACCTGATTATAAGGTACACCTGATTAAAAGGTACACCTGATTATAAGGTACACCTGATTATAAGGTACACCTGATTACAAGGCACACCTGATTACAAGGCGCACCTGATTATAAGGTACACCTGATTACAAGGTACACCTGATTATAAGGTACACCTGATTACAAGGTACACCTGATTATAAGGTACACCTGATTACAAGGTACACCTGATTACAAGGTACACCTGATTATAAGGTACACCTGATTACAAGGTACACCTGATTATAAGGTACACCTGATTACAAGGCGCACCTGATTATAAGGTACACCTGATTACAAGGTACACCTGATTATAAGGTACACCTGATTATAAGGTACACCTGATTACAAGGTACACCTGATTACAAGGTACACCTGATTATAAGGTACACCTGATTACAAGGTACACCTGATTACAAGGTACACCTGATTACAAGGCGCACCTGATTACAAGGTACACCTGATTACAAGGTACACCTGATTATAAGGTACACCTGATTACAAGGTACACCTGATTACAAGGTACACCTGATTACAAGGCGCACCTGATTATAAGGTACACCTGATTAAAAGGTACACCTGATTATAAGGTACACCTGATTATAAGGTACACCTGATTACAAGGCACACCTGATTACAAGGCGCACCTGATTATAAGGTACACCTGATTACAAGGTACACCTGATTATAAGGTACACCTGATTACAAGGTACACCTGATTATAAGGTACACCTGATTACAAGGTACACCTGATTACAAGGTACACCTGATTATAAGGTACACCTGATTACAAGGTACACCTGATTATAAGGTACACCTGATTACAAGGTACACCTGATTATAAGGTACACCTGATTACAAGGCACACCTGATTACAAGGCACACCTGATTACAAGGTACACCTGATTACAAGGTACACCTGATTACAAGGTACACCTGATTACAAGGCACACCTGATTACAAGGTACACCTGATTACAAGGTACACCTGATTATTAAAGGTACACCTGATTACAAGGCGCACCTGATTATAAGGTACACCTGATTACAAGGTACACCTGATTATAAGGTACACCTGATAATAAGGCGCACCTGATTACAAGGCGCACTGATTATAAGGTACACCTGATTACAAGGCACACCTGATTATAAGGCACACCTGATTACAAGGTACACCTGATTACAAGGCGCACCTGATTACAAGGTACACCTGATTATAAGGTACACCTGATTATAAGGCGCACCTGATTACAAGGCGCACCTGATTATAAGGTACACCTGATTATAAGGTACACCTGATTACAAGGTACACCTGATTACAAGGTACACCTGATTACAAGGCGCACCTGATTACAAGGTACACCTGATTATAAGGTACACCTGATTATAAGGTACACCTGATTACAAGGTACACCTGATTATAAGGTACACCTGATTACAAGGCACACCTGATTACAAGGTACACCTGATTATAAGGTACACCTGATTACAAGGTACACCTGATTATAAGGTACACCTGATTATAAGGCGCACCTGATTACAAGACGCACTGATTATAAGGTACACCTGATTATAAGGTACACCTGATTACAAGGTACACCTGATTACAAGGCGCACCTGATTATAAGGTACACCTGATTAAAAGGTACACCTGATTATAAGGTACACCTGATTATAAGGTACACCTGATTACAAGGCACACCTGATTACAAGGTACACCTGATTATAAGGTACACCTGATTACAAGGTACACCTGATTATAAGGTACACCTGATTACAAGGCACACCTGATTATAAGGTACACCTGATTACAAGGTACACCTGATTACAAGGTACACCTGATTATAAGGTACACCTGATTACAAGGTACACCTGATTATAAGGTACACCTGATTACAAGGTACACCTGATTAAAAGGTACACCTGATTACAAGGTACACCTGATTACAAGGTACACCTGATTACAAGGTACACCTGATTACAAGGTACACCTGATTACAAGGTACACCTGATTACAAGGTACACCTGATTACAAGGTACACCTGATTATAAGGTACACCTGATTACAAGGTACACCTGATTACAAGGCACACCTGATTACAAGGTACACCTGATTACAAGGTACACCTGATTACAAGGTACACCTGATTACAAGGCACACCTGATTACAAGGTACACCTGATTATAAGGTACACCTGATTACAAGGTACACCTGATTACAAGGCGCACCTGATTACAAGGTACACCTGATTATAAGGTACACCTGATTATAAGGATTACACCTGATTACAAGGTACACCTGATTATAAGGTACACCTGATTACAAGGTACACCTGATTACAAGGTACACCTGATTACAAGGTACACCTGATTACAAGGTACACCTGATTACAAGGTACACCTGATTATAAGGTGATTACAAGGCCACCTGATTATAAGGTACACCTGATTACAAGGTACACCTGATTATAAGGTACACCTGATTACAAGGTACACCTGATTATAAGGTACACCTGATTACAAGGTACACCTGATTACAAGGTACACCTGATTATAAGGTACACCTGATTACAAGGTACACCTGATTACAAGGTACACCTGATTATAAGGTACACCTGATTACAAGGTACACCTGATTACAAGGTACACCTGATTACAAGGTACACCTGATTACAAGGTACACCTGATTACAAGGTACACCTGATTACAAGGTACACCTGATTACAAGGTACACCTGATTACAAGGTACACCTGATTACAAGGTACACCTGATTATAAGGCGCACCTGATTACAAGGTACACCTGATTATAAGGTACACCTGATTACAAGGTACATTACAAGGTACACCTGATTACAAGGTACACCTGATTACAAGGTACACCTGATTACAAGGTACACCTGATTACAAGGTACACCTGATTACAAGGTACACCTGATTACAAGGTACACCTGATTACAAGGTACACCTGATTATAAGGTACACCTGATTACAAGGTACCTGATTACAAGACGCACTGATTATAAGGTACACCTGATTATAAGGTACACCTGATTACAAGGTACACCTGATTACAAGGTACACCTGATTATAAGGTACACCTGATTACAAGGTACACCTGATTATAAGGTACACCTGATTACAAGGTACACCTGATTACAAGGCGCACCTGATTATAAGGTACACCTGATTACAAGGTACACCTGATTACAAGGTACACCTGATTACAAGGCACACCTGATTACAAGGTACACCTGATTACAAGGTACACCTGATTACAAGGTACACCTGATTATAAGGTACACCTGATTACAAGGTACACCTGATTATAAGGTACACCTGATTACAAGGCGCACCTGATTACAAGGTACACCTGATTATAAGGTACACCTGATTACAAGGTACACCTGATTACAAGGTACACCTGATTATAAGGTACACCTGATTACAAGGCGCACCTGATTACAAGGTACACCTGATTACAAGGTACACCTGATTACAAGGTACACCTGATTATAAGGTACACCTGATTACAAGGTACACCTGATTACAAGGTACACCTGATTACAAGGTACACCTGATTACAAGGTACACCTGATTATAAGGTACACCTGATTACAAGGTACACCTGATTACAAGGTACACCTGATTACAAGGTACACCTGATTACAAGGTACACCTGATTATAAGGTACACCTGATTACAAGGTACACCTGATTATAAGGTACACCTGATTACAAGGTACACCTGATTACAAGGTACACCTGATTACAAGGTACACCTGATTATAAGGTACACCTGATTATAAGGTACACCTGATTACAAGGTACACCTGATTACAAGGTACACCTGATTATAAGGTACACCTGATTACAAGGTACACCTGATTATAAGGTACACCTGATTATAAGGTACACCTGATTACAAGGATACACCTGATTACAAGGTACACCTGATTATAAGGTACACCTGATTACAAGGTACACCTGATTACAAGGTACACCTGATTACAAGGTACACCTGATTACAAGGTACACCTGATTACAAGGTACACCTGATTACAAGGTACACCTGATTACAAGGTACACCTGATTACAAGGCACACCTGAAGGTACACCTGATTACAAGGTACACCTGATTACAAGGTACACCTGATTACAAGGTACACCTGATTACAAGGTACACCTGATTACAAGGTACACCTGATTACAAGGTACACCTGATTACAAGGCACACCTGATTACAAGGTACACCTGATTAAAAGGTACACCTGATTACAAGGTACACCTGATTACAAGGCACACCTGATTACAAGGCACACCTGATTAAAAGGTACACCTGATTACAAGGTACACCTGATTACAACACCTGATTACAAGGTACACCTGATTACAAGGTACACCTGATTACAAGGTACACCTGATTACAAGGTACACCTGATTACAAGGTACACCTGATTACAAGGTACACCTGATTACAAGGTACACCTGATTACAAGGTACACCTGATTACAAGGTACACCTGATTACAAGGTACACCTGATTATAAGGTACACCTGATTACAAGGTACACCTGATTACAAGGTACACCTGATTACAAGGTACACCTGATTACAAGGTACACCTGATTACAAGGTACACCTGATTATAAGGTACACCTGATTATAAGGTACACCTGATTACAAGGTGATTACAAGGTACACCTGATTATAAGGTACACCTGATTACAAGGTACACCTGATTACAAGGTACACCTGATTACAAGGTACACCTGATTACAAGGTACACCTGATTACAAGGTACACCTGATTACAAGGTACACCTGATTACAAGGTACACCTGATTACAAGGCGCACCTGATTACAAGGCGCACCTGATTACAAGGTACACCTGATTATAAGGTACACCTGATTATAAGGTACACCTGATTATAAGGTACACCTGATTACAAGGTACACCTGATTACAAGGCGCACCTGATTACAAGGCGCACCTGATTACAAGGTACACCTGATTATAAGGTACACCTGATTACAAGGATTACAAGGCACACTGATTACAAGGTACACCTGATTATAAGGTACACCTGATTACAAGGCGCACCTGATTACAAGGTACACCTGATTATAAGGTACACCTGATTACAAGGTACACCTGATTACAAGGTACACCTGATTACAAGGTACACCTGATTACAAGGTACACCTGATTACAAGGCACACCTGATTACAAGGTACACCTGATTATAAGGTACACCTGATTACAAGGTACACCTGATTACAAGGTACACCTGATTACAAGGATTACACCTGATTACAAGGTACACCTGATTACAAGGCACACCTGATTACAAGGTACACCTGATTACAAGGTACACCTGATTACCCTGATTACAAGGTACACCTGATTACAAGGCACACCTGATTACAAGGTACACCTGATTATAAGGTACACCTGATTACAAGGTACACCTGATTACAAGGCGCACCTGATTATAAGGTACACCTGATTATAAGGTACACCTGATTATAAGGTACACCTGATTACAAGGTACACCTGATTATAAGGTACACCTGATTACAAGGTACACCTGATTATAAGGTACACCTGATTATAAGGTACACCTGATTATAAGGTACACCTGATTACCACCTGATTACAAGGCACACCTGATTACAAGGTACACCTGATTACAAGGTACACCTGATTATAAGGTACACCTGATTACAAGGTACACCTGATTACAAGGCACACCTGATTACAAGGTACACCTGATTATAAGGTACACCTGATTACAAGGTACACCTGATTATAAGGTACACCTGATTACAAGGCACACCTGATTATAAGGTACACCTGATTATAAGGCGCACCTGATTACAAGGCACACCTGATTATAAGGTACACCTGATTATAAGGTACACCTGATTACAAGGCACACCTGATTATAAGGTACACCTGATTATAAGGTACACCTGATTATAAGGCACACCTGATTACAAGGCACACCTGATTATAAGGTACACCTGATTATAAAGGCGCACCTGATTACAAGGTACACCTGATTACAAGGTACACCTGATTACAAGGTACACCTGATTATAAGGTACACCTGATTATAAGGTACACCTGATTACAAGGTACACCTGATTATAAGGTACACCTGATTACAAGGTACACCTGATTATAAGGTACACCTGATTACAAGGTACACCTGATTACAAGGTACACCTGATTACAAGGTACACCTGATTATAAGGTACACCTGATTACAAGGTACACCTGATTACAAGGTACACCTGATTACAAGGTACACCTGATTACAAGGTACACCTGATTACAAGGTACACCTGATTACAAGGTACACCTGATTACAAGGTACACCTGATTACAAGGCACACCTGATTACAAGGTACACCTGATTACAAGGTACACCTGATTACAAGGTACACCTGATTACAAGGTACACCTGATTACAAGGTACACCTGATTACAAGGTACACCTGATTACAAGGTACACCTGATTACAAGGTACACCTGATTACAAGGTACACCTGATTACAAGGCACACCTGATTATAAGGTACACCTGATTATAAGGCGCACCTGATTACAAGGTACACCTGATTATAAGGTACACCTGATTACAAGGCACACCTGATTACAAGGTACACCTGATTATAAGGTACACCTGATTATAAGGTACACCTGATTACAAGGTACACCTGATTACAAGGTACACCTGATTATAAGGTACACCTGATTACAAGGTACACCTGATTACAAGGTACACCTGATTATAAGGTACACCTGATTATAAGGTACACCTGATTATAAGGCACACCTGATTATAAGGTACACCTGATTACAAGGTACACCTGATTACAAGGTACACCTGATTACAAGGTACACCTGATTACAAGGTACACCTGATTACAAGGTACACCTGATTACAAGGTACACCTGATTACAAGGTACACCTGATTACAAGGCGCACCTGATTATAAGGTACACCTGATTACAAGGTACACCTGATTATAAGGTACACCTGATTACAAGGCACACCTGATTATAAGGTACACCTGATTATAAGGTACACCTGATTACAAGGTACACCTGATTATAAGGTACACCTGATTACAAGGTACACCTGATTATAAGGTACACCTGATTACAAGGCACACCTGATTATAAGGTACACCTGATTATAAGGTACACCTGATTATAAGGTACACCTGATTACAAGGTACACCTGATTACAAGGCACACCTGATTACAAGGTACACCTGATTATAAGGTACACCTGATTATAAGGCGCACCTGATTACAAGGCGCACCTGATTATAAGGTACACCTGATTATAAGGTACACCTGATTACAAGGTACACCTGATTACAAGGTACACCTGATTATAAGGTACACCTGATTACAAGGTACACCTGATTACAAGGTACACCTGATTACAAGGTACACCTGATTACAAGGCGCACCTGATTACAAGGTACACCTGATTATAAGGTACACCTGATTATAAAGCGCACCTGATTACAAGGCGCACCTGATTATAAGGTACACCTGATTACAAGGCACACCTGATTATAAGGTACACCTGATTACAAGGTACACCTGATTACAAGGTACACCTGATTACAAGGTACACCTGATTATAAGGTACACCTGATTACAAGGTACACCTGATTACAAGGTACACCTGATTACAAGGTACACCTGATTATAAGGTACACCTGATTACAAGGTACACCTGATTACAAGGTACACCTGATTACAAGGTACACCTGATTACAAGGTACACCTGATTACAAGGTACACCTGATTACAAGGCACACCTGATTACAAGGTACACCTGATTACAAGGTACACCTGATTACAAGGTACACCTGATTACAAGGTACACCTGATTATAAGGTACACCTGATTACAAGGTACACCTGATTATAAGGTACACCTGATTATAAGGTACACCTGATTATAAGGTACACCTGATTACAAGGTACATCTGATTATAAGGTACACCTGATTACAAGGTACACCTGATTATAAGGTACACCTGATTACAAGGCACACCTGATTATAAGGTACACCTGATTATAAGGCGCACCTGATTACAAGGCACACCTGATTATAAGGTACACCTGATTACAAGGTACACCTGATTACAAGGCACACCTGATTATAAGGTACACCTGATTATAAGGTACACCTGATTATAAGGCACACCTGATTATAAGGCACACCTGATTATAAGGCGCACCTGATTATAAGGCGCACCTGATTATAAGGTGCACCTGATTACAAGGTACACCTGATTATAAGGTACACCTGATTACAAGGTACACCTGATTATAAGGCGCACCTGATTATAAGGCGCACCTGATTATAAGGTACACCTGATTACAAGGTACACCTGATTACAAGGTACACCTGATTACAAGGTACACCTGATTATAAGGTACACCTGATTATAAGGCACACCTGATTACAAGGTACACCTGATTACAAGGTACACCTGATTACAAGGTACACCTGATTACAAGGTGCACCTGATTACAAGGTACACCTGATTACAAGGTACACCTGATTACAAGGTACACCTGATTACAAGGTACACCTGATTACAAGGTACACCTGATTATAAGGTACACCTGATTACAAGGTACACCTGATTACAAGGCGCACCTGATTACAAGGTACACCTGATTACAAGGTACACCTGATTATAAGGTACACCTGATTACAAGGCACACCTGATTACAAGGTACACCTGATTACAAGGTACACCTGATTACAAGGTACACCTGATTACAAGGTACACCTGATTATAAGGTACACCTGATTACAAGGTACACCTGATTACAAGGTACACCTGATTATAAGGTACACCTGATTATAAGGTACACCTGATTACAAGGTACACCTGATTATAAGGTACACCTGATTACAAGGTACACCTGATTATAAGGTACACCTGATTACAAGGCACACCTGATTATAAGGTACACCTGATTATAAGGCGCACCTGATTACAAGGCACACCTGATTATAAGGTACACCTGATTACAAGGTACACCTGATTACAAGGCACACCTGATTATAAGGTACACCTGATTATAAGGTACACCTGATTATAAGGCACACCTGATTATAAGGCACACCTGATTATAAGGCACACCTGATTATAAGGCGCACCTGATTATAAGGTGCACCTGATTACAAGGTACACCTGATTATAAGGTACACCTGATTATAAGGTACACCTGATTACAAGGTACACCTGATTACAAGGTACACCTGATTACAAGGTACACCTGATTATAAGGTACACCTGATTATAAGGCACACCTGATTACAAGGTACACCTGATTACAAGGTACACCTGATTACAAGGTACACCTGATTACAAGGTACACCTGATTACAAGGTACACCTGATTACAAGGTACACCTGATTACAAGGTACACCTGATTACAAGGTACACCTGATTACAAGGCACACCTGATTATAAGGTACACCTGATTACAAGGTACACCTGATTACAAGGTACACCTGATTATAAGGTACACCTGATTACAAGGTACACCTGATTACAAGGTACACCTGATTATAAGGCACACCTGATTATAAGGTACACCTGATTATAAGGCGCACCTGATTACAAGGTACACCTGATTATAAGGTACACCTGATTACAAGGCACACCTGATTACAAGGTACACCTGATTATAAGGTACACCTGATTATAAGGTACACCTGATTACAAGGTACACCTGATTACAAGGTACACCTGATTATAAGGTACACCTGATTACAAGGTACACCTGATTACAAGGTACACCTGATTATAAGGTACACCTGATTATAAGGTACACCTGATTATAAGGCACACCTGATTATAAGGTACACCTGATTACAAAGGTACACCTGATTACAAGGCGCACCTGATTACAAGGTACACCTGATTACAAGGTACACCTGATTATAAGGTACACCTGATTATAAGGTACACCTGATTACAAGGTACACCTGATTATAAGGTACACCTGATTATAAGGTACACCTGATTACAAGGTACACCTGATTACAAGGTACACCTGATTACAAGGTACACCTGATTATAAGGCAAACCTGATTACAAGGTACACCTGATTATAAGGTACACCTGATTATAAGGTACACCTGATTATAAGGTACACCTGATTATAAGGTACACCTGATTACAAGGTACACCTGATTATAAGGTACACCTGATTATAAGGTACACCTGACTACAAGGTACACCTGATTATAAGGTACACCTGATTATAAGGTACACCTGATTACAAGGTACACCTGATTATAAGGTACACCTGATTATAAGGTACACCTGATTATAAGGTACACCTGATTATAAGGCACACCTGATTACAAGGTACACCTGATTATAAGGCGCACCTGATTACAAGGCGCACCTGATTATAAGGTACACCTGATTATAAGGTACACCTGATTACAAGGTACACCTGATTATAAGGTACACCTGATTATAAGGCACACCTGATTACAAGGCACACCTGATTACAAGGCGCACCTGATTACAAGGCGCACCTGATTATAAGGTACACCTGATTACAAGGTACACCTGATTATAAGGTACACCTGATTACAAGGTACACCTGATTATAAGGTACACCTGATTACAAGGTACACCTGATTATAAGGTACACCTGATTACAAGGTACACCTGATTATAAGGTACACCTGATTATAAGGTACACCTGATTACAAGGTACACCTGATTACAAGGTACACCTGATTACAAGGTACACCTGATTACAAGGTACACCTGATTACAAGGCGCACCTGATTACAAGGCGCACCTGATTACAAGGTACACCTGATTACAAGGTACACCTGATTACAAGGTACACCTGATTACAAGGTACACCTGATTACAAGGCACACCTGATTACAAGGCGCACCTGATTACAAGGCGCACCTGATTATAAGGCGCACCTGATTACAAGGTGCACCTGATTACAAGGTACACCTGATTACAAGGTACACCTGATTATAAGGTACACCTGATTATAAGGTACACCTGATTATAAGGTACACCTGATTATAAGGTACACCTGATTACAAGGTACACCTGATTACAAGGTACACCTGATTATAAGGTACACCTGATTACAAGGTACACCTGATTACAAGGTACACCTGATTATAAGGTACACCTGATTACAAGGTACACCTGATTACAAGGTACACCTGATTATAAGGTACACCTGATTACAAGGCACACCTGATTATAAGGTACACCTGATTATAAGGTACACCTGATTACACGGTACACCTGATTACAAGGTACACCTGATTACAAGGTACACCTGATTACAAGGTACATCTGATTACAAGGCACACCTGATTATAAGGTACACCTGATTACAAGGTACACCTGATTATAAGGTACACCTGATTACAAGGTACACCTGATTACAAGGTGCACCTGATTACAAGGCACACTCCCCAAATTGGACACAAAATTCAGATTTTGTTATTAAACTTACTATATTATTAGTCACGTTTTAAGGCTCAGATTTTGTTATTAAACTTACTATATTATTAGTCACGTTTTAAGGCTCAGATTTTGTTATTAAACTTACTGTATTATTAGTCACGTTTTAAGGCTCAGATTTTGTTATTAAACTTACTGTATTATTAGTCACGTTTTAAGGCTCAGATTTTGTTATTAAACTTACTGTATTATTAGTCACGTTTTAAGGCTCAGATTTTGTTATTAAACTTACTATATTATTAGTCACGTTTTACGGCTCAGATTTTGTTATTAAACTTACTGTGTTATTAGTCACGTTTTAAGGCTCAGATTTTGTTATTAAACTTACTGTGTTATTAGTCACGTTTTAAGGCTCAGATTTTGTTATTAAACTTACTGTATTATTAGTCACGTTTTAAGGCTCAGATTTTGTTATTAAACTTACTGTATTATTAGTCACGTTTTAAGGCTCAGATTTTGTTATTAAACTTACTGTATTATTAGTCACGTTTAAAGGCTCAGCGGTCTCAATCAAGCGGGAAAATATCGCCTTATAGTCCAAAACATACGGTATTTAAATTGTCTATATCGTAATGACAATCCCTGTTGTTGGTGTTTTCAAAACATTAATGGAAAGTTGTGTGGGTGAAACCTTACCCCAAGAGAAAGCTCAAAGTTGTTCACAGAAAGAGAAAGGAACAGAAACACATCAGCAGCAGAGGTACCTAAAGTTACAATTATCTTCCCAGCATGAAGCGTTTTTTTCATCATCATTAGTATCAGTGTAAAGCTGGGTTTGCACCCTTTATTTTGATATGTTTCATGTGTTGTTTGGTTAAGCCATTGCAGAAATATCTGTGTTATTCAACTGTCAACAAACACAAACTCTGTACACAAACTCTTGCTATCTGGAACTCCGTCGCATTGCTTCTGTTCGTCATCTTCTCTCTGAAGACGCCACCAAAGCTCTTATCTCTGCCTTTGTTCTTTCTCGTTCAGACTACTGCAATTCCCTTCTTGCTGGTTGCCCACAGAACCTCCTCGCCAAACTACAGAAAATTCAGAACAATGCTGCTCGCTTTGTACTGAGGTGTTCCAAATTATCTCACTCTACCCTATGCTTGAATCTCTTCACTGGCTTCCAGTCGAAAGGCGCATCGAATTCAAGCTCTCTCTACTCTGTTACAAATCCCTGAATGGGCTGGCTCCTTCTATCTAGCTGATCTTCTGAACCTTTACACACCTGTTAGACAGTTACGCTCCTCCTCTGACACTTCTCTCCTCCAGATCCCTCGTTACCGCACCAGAACAATTAGCGAATGTTCTTTCTCTTTTCAGGCTCCTTCCACTTGAAATAAACTTCCTTTACCTCTCCGTTCTGCCAACTCCCTTTCTTCATTTAAGACTTCTCTCAAAACTACTCTCTTCAAATCATAGTCTGCTTCATTGCGTGTGTGTGTGTGTGTGTGTGTGTGCGTGTGCGTGTGCGTGTGCATGTGCGTGTGCGTGCGTTCATGGGTGCTCGCACGTGTTTCTGTGTGTATGCATTTATTGCATGCGTGTGTGTGTGCGTGCATGTGTGCTTGTGCTTAACATATTTTTTACGTTCACTTGTTTCTATTGATGGTTTATTAATTATTGATAACTTATTTAGTATTGTAAGCGCTTAGGGCTTATTTAAGATTAAGTGCTAGAAATGCCCATTATTATTATTATTATTATTACAAAACATAAGTAACAGAGCTGATTTGGTCTGAGTCACATGTCTGCTTTGCAGAATGGCCCAACCCTATATATTTAAATGTTGACCACTGTTCAGTGTGTGTACTAATACAAATGTCCCATGTGTGCCTCCCCAGGTCGAGAGGACGTTAAAACCTAAATTTCGTTCGTGGTCAGTGTGTGTATCAGTTGACTAGTGTAGCTAGGCCAGAGTCTAGCAGGCTCTCATTCTGTGAGATGTGGGTACGATCGCGTACAATCTAAAGTAGCTAGGCCCAGTTTGGAATATTGACTTTCCAAGAACATTAACTGTGTGTATATTCGGAGTACAATGTTTTGATCTGGACATTATTACTTATTTGCACTTTGCCATGGCACATAATGTGGGAAAACATACGATATTGAGAATGCCAAAAGCCATGTACCATGGCAAAGTACAATCTGCTTTGATCAATTTCAGATAGAAAAAGCTGAAACGAGTAACAATCAAGACCGGAGCCATGTCCCGTAGATCTAAAACAATCCGACGGCTGTAGGCAGTTCAAAGTTGGATTTATTCATGTGCAGTGCATAAAACAAAACATGTCCCACCTGGTTTCCCTGGCATGCTGAAGTCCTTCACTTCCCTATACACATAGAACATGTCCCACCTGGTTTCCCTGGCATGCTGAAGTCCTTCACTTCCCTATACACATAGAACATGTCCCACCTGGTTTCCCCGGCATGCTGAAGTCCTTCACTTCCCTATACACATAGAACATGTCCCACCTGGTTTCCCCGGCATGCTGAAGCCCTTCAGTTCCCTATACACATAGAACATGTCCCACCTGGTTTCCCTGAATACTGAAGCCCTTCAGTTCCCTATACACATAGAACATGTCCCACCTGGTTTCCCTGAATACTGAAGCCCTTCAGTTCCCTATACACATAGAACATGTCCCACCTGGTTTCCCTGGCATGCTGAAGCCCTTCACTTCCCTATACACATAGAACATGTCCCACCTGGTTTCCTGGCATGCTGAAGCCCTTCAGTTCCCTACACACATAGAACATGTCCCACCTGGTTTCCCCGGCATGCTGAAGCCCTTCAGTTCCCTATACACATAGAACATGTCCCACCTGGTTTCCCTGAATACTGAAGCCCTTCAGTTCCCTATACACATAAAACATGTCCCACCTGGTTTCCCTGAATACTGAAGCCCTTCAGTTCCCTATACACATAGAACATGTCCCACCTGGTTTCCCTGAATACTGAAGCCCTTCAGTTCCCTATACACATAGAACATGTCCCACCTGGTTTCCCCGGAATGCTGAAGCCCTTCAGTTCCCTACACACATAGAACATGTCCCACCTGGTTTCCCTGAATACTGAAGCCCTTCAGTTCCCTATACACATAGAACATGTCCCACCTGGTTTCCCCGGCATGCTGAAGCCCTTCAGTTCCCTATACACATAGAACATGTCCCACCTGGTTTCCCCGGCATGCTGAAGCCCTTCAGTTCCCTATACACATAGAACATGTCCCACCTGGTTTCCCCGGCATGCTGAAGCCCTTCAGTTCCCTATACACATAGAACATGTCCCACCTGGTTTCCCTGAATACTGAAGCCCTTCAGTTCCCTATACACATAGAACATGTCCCACCTGGTTTCCCTGAATACTGAAGCCCTTCAGTTCCCTATACACATAGAACATGTCCCACCTGGTTTCCCTGGCATGCTGAAGCCCTTCACTTCCCTATACACATAGAACATGTCCCACCTGGTTTCCCTGGCATGCTGAAGCCCTTCAGTTCCCTACACACATAGAACATGTCCCACCTGGTTTCCCCGGCATGCTGAAGCCCTTCAGTTCCCTATACACATAGAACATGTCCCACCTGGTTTCCCTGAATACTGAAGCCCTTCAGTTCCCTATACACATAAAACATGTCCCACCTGGTTTCCCTGAATACTGAAGCCCTTCAGTTCCCTATACACATAGAACATGTCCCACCTGGTTTCCCTGAATACTGAAGCCCTTCAGTTCCCTATACACATAGAACATGTCCCACCTGGTTTCCCCGGAATGCTGAAGCCCTTCAGTTCCCTACACACATAGAACATGTCCCACCTGGTTTCCCTGAATACTGAAGCCCTTCAGTTCCCTATACACATAGAACATGTCCCACCTGGTTTCCCCGGCATGCTGAAGCCCTTCAGTTCCCTATACACATAGAACATGTCCCACCTGGTTTCCCCGGCATGCTGAAGCCCTTCAGTTCCCTATACACATAGAACATGTCCCACCTGGTTTCCCCGGCATGCTGAAGCCCTTCAGTTCCCTATACACATAGAACATGTCCCACCTGGTTTCCCCGGCATGCTGAAGCCCTTCAGTTCCAGCTCTGTTGCCCAGTCCACGATGTTTTTCCTCTTGAACTTGCTGTAGATGTGGTGACTGTGGATCCACAGGCGTGTGAAGCCATCCTCCTTCCTCCCCTTCTCTGCACCACTCCCCCTCTCCCCACCCCCACTCTCCTGTTCTTTCTGCAGGTACATGTGTGCATTCTCCTGCAGCCAGGACACCTGTGGCAGACACAATGTGTGCATTCTCCTGTGGCATACACAATGTGTGAATTATCCTGTGGCAGACACAATGTGTGCATTCTCCTGTGGCATACACAATGTGTGAATTATCCTGTGGCAGACATAATGTGTGCATTCTCCTGTGGCAGACACAATGTGTGCATTCTCATGTGGCAGACACAATGTGTGCATTCTCATGTGGCAGACACAATGTGTGCATTCTCCTGTGACATACACAATGTGTGAATTATCCTGTGGCAGACACAATGTGTGCATTCTCATGTGGCAGACACAATGTGTGCATTCTCCTGTGACATACACAATGTGTGAATTATCCTGTGGCAGACACAATGTGTGCATTCTCCTGTGGCAGACACAATGTGTGAATTATCCTGTGGCATACACAATGTGTGAATTATCCTGTGGCAGACACAATGTGTGCATTCTCCTGTGGCATACACAATGTGTGCATTCTCCTGTGGCAGACACAATGTGTTGATTCTCCTGTGGCAGACACAATGTGTGCATTCTCCTGCAGCCAGGACACCTGTAGCATACACAATGTGTGCATTCTCCTGCAGCCAGGACACATGACACAATGTGTGCATTCTCCTGTGGCATACACAATGTGTGCATTCTCCTGTGGCATACACAATGTGTGCATTCTCCTGTGGCAGACACAATGTGAGCATTCTCCTGCAGCCAGGACACCTGTGGCATACACAATGTGAGCATTCTCCTGCAGCCAGGACACATGTGGCATACACAATGTGAGCATTCTCCTGCAGTCAGAACACCTGTGGCATACACAATGTGAGCATTCTCCTGCAGTCAGAACACCTGTGGCATACACAATGTGAGCATTCTCCTGCAGCCAGGACACATGTGGCATACACAATGTGAGCATTCTCCTGCAGCCAGGACACATGTGGCATACACAATGTGAGCATTCTCCTGCAGCCAGGACACATGTGGCATACACAATGTGAGCATTCTCCTGCAACCAGGACACATGTGGCAGACACAATGTGAGCATTCTCCTGCAGCCAGGACACATGTGGCATACACAATGTGAGCATTCTCCTGCAGCCAGGACACATGTGGCATACACAATGTGAGCATTCTCCTGCAGCCAGGACACATGTGGCAGACACAATGTGAGCATTCTCCTGCAGCCAGGACACATGTGGCATACACAATGTGAGCATTCTCCTGCAGCCAGGACACCTGTGGCATACACAATGTGAGCATTCTCCTGCAGCCAGGACACCTGTGGCAGACACAATGTGAGCATTCTCCTGCAGCCAGGACACATGTGGCAGACACAATGTGAGCATTCTCCTGCAGCCAGGACACATGTGGCATACACAATGTGAGCATTCTCCTGCAGTCAGAACACCTGTGGCAGACACAATGTGAGCATTCTCCTGCAGTCAGAACACCTGTGGCATACACAATGTGAGCATTCTCCTGCAGTCAGAACACCTGTGGCAAACACAATGTGAGCATTCTCCTGCAGCCAGGACACCTGTGGCATACACAATGTGAGCATTCTCCTGCAGCCAGGACACATGTGGCATACACAATGTGAGCATTCTCCTGCAGCCAGGACACATGTGGCATACACAATGTGAGCATTCTCCTGCAGCCAGGACACATGTGGCAGACACAATGTGAGCATTCTCCTGCAGCCAGGACACATGTGGCAGACACAGTGTGTGCATTCTCATGTGGCAGACACAATGAATGAATTCTCCTGTGGCAGACACAATGTGTGCATTCTCCTGCGGCCAGGAAACATGTGGCAGACACAGTGTGTGCATTCTCCTGCAGCCAGGACACATGTGGCAGACACTGTGTGCATTCTCCTGCAGCCAGGACACCAGACACAAGGTGTGCATTCTCCTGTGGCATACACAATGTGTGCATTCTCCTGTGGCATACACAATGTGTGCATTCTCCTGTGGCAGACATAATGTGTGCATTCTCCTGTGGCAGACACAATGTGTGCATTCTCCTGTAGCCAAAACACCTGTGGCAGACACAATGTGTGCTGTGCCCGTCAGTTATGGCCAACTGTGGCAGACACAGTGTGTGCTATGCCTGTCAGTCCTGGCCAACTGTGGCAGACACAGTGTGTGCTGTGCCCATCAGTTATGGCCAACTGTGAAAGACACAATGTGTGCTGTGCCCGTCAGTTATGGCCATCTGTGACAGACACAATGTGTGCTGTGCCTGTCTGTCCTGGCCAACTGTGACAGACACGATGTGTGCTGTGCCCGTCAGTTATGACCAACTGTGGCAGACACGATGTGTGCTGTGCCTGTCAGTGCTGCCAACTGTGGCAGACACAATGTGTGCTGTGCCCGTCAGTTATGGCCAACTGTGGCAGACCCAGTGTGTGCTGTGCCCGTCAGTTATGGCCAACTGTGGCAGACACAATGTGTGCTGTGCCCGTCACTTATGGCGAACTGTGGCAGACACAATGTGTGCTGTGCCCATCAGTTATGGCCAACTGTGGCAGACACAGTGTGTGCTGTGCCCGTCAGTTATGGCCAACTGTGGCAGACACAATGTGTGCTGTGCCCGTCACTTATGGCCAACTGTGACAGACACAATGTGTGCTGTGCCCGTCAGTTATGGCCAACTGTGGCAGACACAATGTGTGCTGTGCCCGTCAGTTATGGCCAACTGTGGCAGACACGATGTGTGCTGTGCCTGTCAGTTATGGCCAACTGTGACAGACACAATGTGTGCTGTGCCCGTCAGCTATGGCCAACTGTGGCAGACACGATGTGTGCTGTGCCTGTCAGTCCTGGCCAACTGTGGCAGACACGATGTGTGCTGTGCGACAGGCACACTGACAGAGTTATGGCCAACTGTGACAGACACAATGTGTGCTGTGCCCGTCAGCTATGGCCAACTGTGGCAGACACGATGTGTGCTGTGCCTGTCAGTCCTGGCCAACTGTGGCAGACACGATGTGTGCCCGTCAGTCCTGACCAACTGTGGCAGACACGACGTGTGCCCGTCAGTCCTGACCAACTGTGGCAGACACGACGTGTGCTGCACCCGTCAGTCCGGGCCAACTGTGACTTTCTACAGCAGAGGAGGCCACTACTATCCTTGAAGGCTGGGCTGCACTTTGATTCCATAAGGAGAAGCCTTCCCTTACCAAGGGGACCTCCCCACTCTCTGAGCCAGGGCTTTAGCACAGCCGGTGTTGGAGAGGGTCACCAACCAGTCCCTTTGGCTGCAGCACTAACAGGACTTTAGCACAGCCGGTGTTGGAGAGGGTCACCAACCAGTCCCTTTGGCTGCAGCACTAACAGGACTTTAGCACAGCCGGTGTTGGAGAGGGTCACCAACCAGTCCCTTTGGCTGCAGCACTAACAGCCAGCACATATGCCTCCTTGCTAATGTTGATACAGTACACCCCGCTTATAGTAAAGTGCAGGGGAGCAAGGCTTTTCCTTTACTATAACAGGTTTTTCTTATAAACGATGTTCGGATATAGTAAAGTTTTGATGGTATTTTTTATCTTATCCGATGACGTTTTTCAAAGTCAAATCTAACCTAAAATACTAAATATAAACCCATCATCAAATCAAAATACAGCAAAACTCGGTTATAAGAAAATCGAAGGGAGATGATGTTTTGTTTATCCAAGTTTTCTTATATCCGAAACTCAGATATAAGAAAACATTTTGAAGTTTTTTCCCTTGTCTCTCTATCACCAACACAAAAGTACTCATATTTTTTCCTTCTGCTCAACATTTATTTTGCACAGAATACTGAAGGAAAGTGTGGAATAAAGGAACATAAACAACTTAATTAGTCTTGTAATCTAGTGCCTGTACTGTTTAGAATGTCTGTGACACAACTGGTTTGATGTAAACTTTCCCTTTTTGGAACGACTTCAATTTTCTCGGAACATTCTTTCAGTTCAGGTCCAACTCACTTTTAACCCCTTGACTGCCAGAGAAAATGTTAAAAACAATCATTGGGCAAATCATGCCATGAAAAAGACAGCTGATAGAGCCAATCTGGCAAAATGGTCTGGGGATATTACTCTCTTGACTGTGTTAGAGCACAATCCAGGATATCAGGGTTATTCCTCTTCATCTGATGATGTAATCAGTGATGTCATCAGGTCAGTACGTAATACGTTGGTGGCAGTCAAGGGGTTAAAGACACACTGACCCAACACGATTAAATCCCTTGTTTTTTTCTGGGTAGCTGTGACCCACATACAAATTCCCCCAACTTCAAATTGAGGCTGCTCTTTAAAATGTTTCATTTTCAATTTGGGGGCATTTGTATGAGAGTCAAACCTGGTCAAAGCAAGATTTTGTACCAGCTATAAGAAGGAAAACAGGTGGAACCCGTGATTTTGACTCATGATCTGGGGGGTCTTTAAGAAAATGTTGTCAATGGTAATTCGCTTATAAGTAAATAGAACTTGCTTATAAGAAAATGAACTGCAAACCAACTCTCTTGTATGACATAATTTTCTTATATCCAAGTTTCCATTGCGGATGTCAGAAAAAAATTGCTTGCTTATAACCGAGTTTTCTTATAAGCGAGTTTCTTATATCCCAGTTTTGATCATAGATAAGAAAGAAGAAGTATGGCAGGGAATATTTTTTTGCTTCATTGTAAGCGAGTTTTCTTATAAGCGGATTCGGCTGTATATATATATTTTTTTTTTATTCATTTTTTTCCACTAAGTAATGAGGAGAAAGAAACATGTTTTTGAGTGCCTTTCAATTTCGTTGAAGGTGAGTAGAGGGAGTAGTGAGACTGTGACGTATACATTGATGACGTATTTACAAAGGTCAGGAAGAGGACAATTTTTTTTATTGCAACGAAGAGGAACCACAAATGACTTTACTATAGGAGTTTTTTAAAATTTTAATTATAACCCAGTTGTTATTATGGGTGGGTGGGGGGAGTGGTGAGACTGTGACCATACATTGGTGACGTGTTTACAAAGGTCACGAAGGACTTTTTTTAAAATTGTAACCGAGGAGCCAGTCCTGTGGGGAACCAAAAGTAACTTTACTATAGCAGGTTTTTTATTATAACCGAGTTGCTACTATCCGAGGTCTATTTAGTAATAAAACAGTAGACCTTTGGCCGGGAACCAGTGCTTTCCTTTACTGTAACCGAAATTTCTTATAACCGAGTTTACTATAAACGGGGAGTACTGTAGTCAACCTCCTTCACAACACACCATATGCCTCCTAACTAATGTTGACAGTCAACCTCCTTCACAACACACCATATGCCTCCTAGCTAATGTTGACAGTCAACCTCCTTCACAACACACCATATGCCTCCTAACTAATGTTGACAGTCAACCTCCTTCACAGCACACCATATGCCTCCTAGCTAATGTTGACAGTCAACCTCCTTCACAACACACCATATGCCTCCTAGCTAATGTTGACAGTCAACCTCCTTCACAACACACCATATGCCTCCTAACTAATGTTGACAGTCAACCTCCTTCACAACACACCATATGCCTCCTAGCTAATGTTGACAGTCCACCTCCTTCACAACACACCATATGCCTCCTAACTAATGTTGACAGTCAACCTCCTTCACAGCACACCATATGCCTCCTAGCTAATGTTGACAGTCAACCTCCTTCACAACACACCATATGCCTCCTAGCTAATGTTGACAGTCAACCTCCTTCACAGCACACCATATGCCTCCTAGCTAATGTTGACAGTCAACCTCCTTCACAACACACCATATGCCTCCTAGCTAATGTTGACAGTCCACCTCCTTCACAACACACCATATGCCTCCTAACTAATGTTGACAGTCAACCTCCTTCACAACACACCATATGCCTCCTAGCTAATGTTGACAGTCAACCTCCTTCACAACACACCATATGCCTCCTAACTAATGTTGACAGCCAACCTCCTTCACAACACACCATATGCCTCCTAGCTAATGTTGACAGTCAACCTCCTACACAACACACCATATGCCTCCTAGCTAATGTTGACAGTCAACCTCCTTCACAACACACCATATGCCTCCTAACTAATGTTGACAGTCAACCTCCTTCACAGCACACCATATGCCTCCTAACTAATGTTGACAGTCAACCTCCTACACAACACACCATATGCCTCCTAGCTAATGTTGACAGTCAACCTCCTTCACAACACACCATATGCCTCCTAGCTAATGTTGACAGTCAACCTCCTTCACAACACACCATATGCCTCCTAACTAATGTTGACAGTCAACCTCCTTCACAACACACCATATGCCTCCTAACTAATGTTGACAGTCAACCTCCTTCACAACACACCATATGCCTCCTAACTAATGTTGACAGCCAACCTCCTTCACAACACACCATATGCCTCCTAGCTAATGTTGACAGTCAACCTCCTTCACAACACACCATATGCCTCCTAACTAATGTTGACAGTCAACCTCCTTCACAACACACCATATGCCTCCTAACTAATGTTGACAGTCAACCTCCTTCACAACACACCATATGCCTCCTAGCTAATGTTGACAGTCAACCTCCTTCACAACACACCATATGCCTCCTAACTAATGTTGACAGTCAACCTCCTTCACAACACACCATATGCCTCCTAGCTAATGTTGACAGTCAACCTCCTTCACAACACACCATATGCCTCCTAACTAATGTTGACAGTCAACCTCCTTCACAGCACACCATATGCCTCCTAACTAATGTTGACAGTCAACCTCCTTCACAACACACCATATGCCTCCTAACTAATGTTGACAGTCCACCTCCTTCACAGCACACCATATGCCTCCTAGCTAATGTTGACAGTCAACCTCCTTCACAACACACCATATGCCTCCTAGCTAATGTTGACAGTCAACCTCCTTCACAACACACCATATGCCTCCTAACTAATGTTGACAGTCAACCTCCTTCACAACACACCATATGCCTCCTAGCTAATGTTGACAGTCAACCTCCTTCACAACACACCATATGCCTCCTAGCTAATGTTGACAGTCAACCTCCTACACAACACACCATATGCCTCCTAACTAATGTTGACAGTCAACCTCCTTCACAGCACACCATATGCCTCCTAACTAATGTTGACAGTCAACCTCCTTCACAACACACCATATGCCTCCTA
This sequence comes from Phymorhynchus buccinoides, assembly GCA_017654935.2. NCBI lineage: Eukaryota > Metazoa > Mollusca > Gastropoda > Neogastropoda > Raphitomidae > Phymorhynchus > Phymorhynchus buccinoides. Next base: position 870,520 of record CM065692.1, read on the forward strand.
ACTAATGTTGACAGTCAACCTCCTTCACAACACACCATATGCCTCCTAACTAATGTTGACAGTCAACCTCCTTCACAACACACCATATGCCTCCTAACTAATGTTGACAGTCAACCTCCTTCACAACACACCATATGCCTCCTAGCTAATGTTGACAGTCAACCTCCTTCACAACACACCATATGCCTCCTAGCTAATGTTGACAGTCCACCTCCTTCACAGCACACCATATGCCTCCTAACTAATGTTGACAGTCAACCTCCTTCACAGCACACCATATGCCTCCTAGCTAATGTTGACAGTCAACCTCCTTCACAACACACCATATGCCTCCTAGCTAATGTTGACAGTCAACCTCCTTCACAACACACCATATGCCTCCTAACTAATGTTGACAGTCAACCTCCTTCACAGCACACCATACCGGGCATATGCCTCCTAACTAATGTTGACAGCCAACCTCCTTCACAACACACCATATGCCTCCTAACTAATGTTGACAGTCAACCTCCTTCACAACACACCATATGCCTCCTAGCTAATGTTGACAGTCAACCTCCTTCACAGCACACCATACCGGGCATATGCCTCCTAACTAATGTTGACAGTCAACCTCCTTCACAACACACCATATGCCTCCTAACTAATGTTGACAGTCCACCTCCTTCACAACACACCATATGCCTCCTAGCTAATGTTGACAGTCAACCTCCTTCACAGCACACCATATGCCTCCTAGCTAATGTTGACAGTCAACCTCCTTCACAACACACCATATGCCTCCTAACTAATGTTGACAGTCAACCTCCTTCACAACACACCATATGCCTCCTAACTA